>WNWK01017351.1:0-42640 GCA_009830355.1 Cherax destructor | reverse complement strand
GGAATCAAGCCCGGGCCCCCCCCGGTTTCCTGAAACGCTTCATAAATGTTACCTTGCCTACCCCCCAAAACAGCCGTCAAGCCCAAAAAACCATTTGTCCCCATTGGCCCTATCTAACACCTTACCACGCTTGCGGGAAAGCCCAACCCCCTCGCACACAAAACCTCCTTTCCCCCCCTCCAACCTTTTCTGGCCGCCCCCTCCCCCCCTTCCCCCTCCCTGGTTTATCCCTCGGAAGCCCATTCTTTTTTTGCTCCATCCTTTTTTTTCCCCCAAACCATCTAAAAAACCCCCCTCCTCAGCTCTGGGATAATAGTTTTGGTAATCCCACCTCCCCCTAATCCCCAAACCATTTTTGCAAGTTTCATATTGGCCAATAATTGTTTACATCTTCTGGGTCACCACCTTTGTGTATTGGTGTGATCCTTGCAAAACAGTGATGGGGGAAAGTGTTGGTTTCTGTGATTTTTTAAAGGTAATGTAATGGTGGGTGAAATTTTTTTGAGCTGCTCATTTTTACGGTGTGGTGGTACTTTTTACTTTTCCCCAATTTTTTTTTTTTTAGATAATCATTAGCTCAGGCAGTGGTAACTGGAATTTTACTGGTGAGATTTGATCCTATGTTTGAGAAGAAGTTATTTATCTTGTTAGCTGTATCAATAGGCTAGAGTTTGTTTGTTTGGTTTAGTTAGTACAATATTACCAGATGTGTTGGGTTTGTGGTACCAGGTCTTTTTTACATCTCCTCTTGTTTCAGTGAATCTATTAGAATAGTAGAGTTGCTGGGACTTTCTGATTAATTTGGTGAGGAATGACATATAGTGTTTGATAAATTCTTTAGTTATTAACCCCCTTCTATATTGTTTTTTCATATTGATGGATCTTAGGATGTTGTTAGTAAGCCATGGGCAACTTAGTCTTTTATTAGTGATCTGTTTAGTTTTTATGGGACAATGTTTGTTATATAGTCTATGTATTTTGATTAGAAATATGTCTACCCATTCATTGATACCAACAGCATTGAAAATTCTGTAGGCCAATCAACTGAGCTTAATAATAATATTTTTCTTTCTTTCAACAAACCGGCTGTTTCCCACCAAGGCGGGGTGGCCAAAAAAGAAAAATGAAAGTTTCTCTTTTTAACTTTAGTAATGTATACAAGAGAAGGGGTTACTAGCCCCTTGTTACTAGCATTTTAGCCAATTCTTATGACACGCATAGCTTACAGAGGAAGAATTCTGTTCCACTTTCCCATGGAGATACGAGGAAATAAGAACAAGAACTAGTAAGAAAATAGAAGAAAACCCAGAGGGGTGTGTATATATATGCTTGTACATACATGCATGTGTAGTGTGACCAAAGTGTAAGTAGAAGTAACAAGACATACCTGAAATCTTGCATGTTTATGAGACAGAAAAAAGACACCAGCAATCCTGCCATCATGTAAAATAATTACAGGTTTCTGTTTTACACTCACTTGGCAGGATGGTAGTACCTCCCTGGGTGGTTGCTGTCTACCAACCTACTACCACAGGATGGTAGTACACCTCCCTGGGTGGTTGCTGCCTACCAACCTACTTCCACAGGATGGTAGTACCTCCCTGGGTGGTTGCTATCTACCAACCTACTACCACAGGATGGTAGTACCTCCCTGGGTGGTACTGTCTACCAACCTACGACCACAAGATGGTAGTACAGTGGTACCTCGACTTACGATGGTCCCCAAACTACCCCTTTTATGTAAGTTTATTTTTTTAAATGCTTTTGTAAGTGTAATTTTGGGGGTCTAAAAAGACTAGTCTATTTTACATCATTCCTTATGGGGATAAATTCGTTTGGTAATGGCACTTGAACAGCATTCTGGAATGAAAAAATATCGTAAGTCGAGGTACCACTGTACTTCCCTGGGTGGTTGCTGTTTACCAGCCTAGGATTATAATAATAATTATAATACAGTGGACCCTCGGTTTTCGTCGATAATTCGTTCCAGAATGCTATTTGAGTGCCGTTACCGAACGAATTTGTTCCCATAAGGACGAATGTAAATTAGATTAGTCGTTTCAGACCCCCAAAAATACACTTATAAAAGCACTTACAAAAATACACTTACATAATTGTTCGAGTTGGGAGCTGTACAAAAACCAAGGGTCTACTGTACTAGGTAGTAGAAAGCAACCACCCAGTTAGGTACTACCGTCCTGCTAAGTGAGTGTAAATCGGAAACCTGCAATTGTATCGTGTGGAAATAAATCTTTGACTTTGACAATCTCACCTCAAGTGCCTCTTCATAATCCTTCTCAGCTGAGAGAAGAAGGATAAGCAAGTGTAGTGAGTGAGGATGAGCAGAGCGCAGGTACAGTGCAAGCTTGACGTGTTGCGTTGCCTCGTTGAGGTGGTAGCACTGCGCGTAGTGGAGTGCAAGGTAGAACTCCACCAGGTGGTCACTCGAATCTAACTGCTGGGCCCTAGCAATTAAAAAAATACTGTACAGTAAGTCCTTAACTTACAAACACATTGGGGACCTGCATTGTGTATAATAATATATATAATAATAATAATATCTTTATTTACTACAAGTAAATGTACAGTGGACCCCCGAGTAACGAACAAAATTCATTCCAGAAGCCTGCTCAAGTGCCATTACCGAACGAATTTACTCCCTTAAGAAATAATGTCAAGTAGGTTAGTCCATTTCAGACCCCTAAAAATACACTTACAAAAGCACTTACAATATTATACTTACATAATTGTACGATTTCCAGGGTGTGCGTAACTCGGGGGTCCACTGTACATGGTATACAGACCATAGCTGACATCAATGACATACTACTACATAGAAAGTCACTTGTTATGCTGAGCATTTCAGGCAAATTAGATCAGTTTTGTCCCAGGATGCGACCCACACCAGTCGAATAACACCCAGTTACCCATTTTAAACTGATGGGTGAACAGGGACAAGGACAACAGGTGTCTTATGGAAACGCGTCCCTAATGTTTTCCAGCCGTACTGGAGGAGAATCGAACCATGGACCTCAGTATGTGAGCTGAGTGAACTAGTGATCGAGCTACGGGACACAATAATGATATAATTATTATTATTAAATAATAATGGTATAATAATGATAAACATAATACGGAAGATTCTCAATGTGTTTGTAAGTTCAGAACTTACTGTACAGGTGGTCCTGGACTTACTGTACAGGTGGTCCTGGACTTACTGTACAGGTGGTCCTGGACTTACTGTACAGGTGGTCCTGGACTTATTGTACAGGTGGTCCTGGACTTACTGTACAGGTGGTCCTGGACTTACTGTACAGGTGGTCCTGGACTTACTGTACAGGTGGTCCTGGACTTACTGTACAGGTGGTCCTGGACTTACTGTACAGGTGGTCATGGACTTACTGTACAGGTGGTCCTGGACTTACTGTACAGGTGGTCCTGGACTTACTGTACAGGTGGTCCTGGACTTACTGTACAGGTGGTCCTGGACTTACTGTACAGGTGGTCCTGGACTTACTGTACAGGTGGTCCTGGACTTACTGTACAGGTGGTCCTGGACTTATTGTACAGGTGGTCCCGGACTTACTGTACATGTGGTCCTGGACTTTTGATGGGGTTACTTTCCGACAAACTCATTGTTAAGTCAAATGTGAATAGAGGAGGGCCTAACTTTACAGCATTTTGCCAGTGCAGTGGTGTTTAATTATAGCCAGACTTCATTTATTTAGACTTCCTACAATAAATACATTCACCTCTCACTAACGACTTTAATATTTTGTGGTAAGTAATGTGTGTACTATATGTATTTTTAGGCGTAGCTCTCTTGTTCACTAAATATATGATAGTGTAAACATGTTATCAAGCGTTTGTATACATTTCTGCTTTTCAGCAGTAGCCCGGAACCTAACCTGCTGTATAAGCGGGGCCCTACAGTAGCCCGAAACCTAACCTGCTGTACAAACGGGGCCCTACAGTAGCCTGGAACCTAACCTGCTGTATAAGTGGGGCCCTACAGTAGCCCGGAACCTAACCTGCTGTATAAGTGGGGCCCTACAGTAGCCAGGAACCTAACCTGCTGTATAAGCGGGGCCCTACAGTAGCCTGGAACCTAACCTGCTGTATAAGTGGAGCCCTACAGTAGCCCAGAGCCTAACTTGCTGTATAAGCAGGGCCTACAGTAGCCTGGAACCTAACCTGCTGTATAAGCAGGACCTGCCTGTACAGCAGTAGCCTGGAACCTAACCTGCTGTATAAGCAGGACCTGCCTGTACAGCAGTAGCCTGGAACCTAACCTGCTGTATAAGCAGGGCCCTCCTGTACAGCAGTAGCCTGGAACCTAAACTGCTGTATAAGTGGGGCCCTTCTGTACAGCAGTAGCCTAGAACCTAACCTACTGTGTAAGTGGGGCCCTCCTGTACAGCAGTAGCCTGGAACCTAACCTGCTGTATAAGTGGGGCCCTCCTGTCAGGAGTAACCTGGAACCTAACCTGCTGTATAAGCAGGGCCCTCCTGTACAGCAGTAGCCTGGAACCTAAACTGCTGTATAAGTGGGGCCCTTCTGTACAGCAGTAGCCTGGAACCTAACCTGCTGTATAAGTGGGGCCCTCCTGTACAGCAGTAGCCTGGAACCTAACCTACTCTATAAGTGGGGGCCCTCCTGTACAGCAGTAGCCTGGAACCTAACCTGCTGTATAAGTGGGGCCCTTCTGTACAGCAGTAGCCTGGAACCTAACCTGCTGTATAAGTGGGGCCCTCATGTACAACAGTAGCCTGGAACCTAACCTACTGTATAAGTGGGGCCCTTCTGTACAGCAGTAGCCTGGAACCTAACTTGCTGTATAAGTGGGGCCCTCCTGTACAGCAGTAGCCTGGAACCTAACCTACTGTATAAGTGGGATCCTTCTGTACAGCAGTAGCATGGAACCTAACCTACTGTATAAGTGGGGCCCTACAGTAGCCTGGAACCTAACCTGCAGTATAAGTGGGGCCCTTCTGTACAGCAGTAGCCTGGAACCTAACCTACTGTATAAGTGGGGCCCTTCTGTACAGCAGTAGCCTGGAACCTAACCTACTGTATAAGTGGGGCACTTATGTACAGCAGTAGCCTGGAACCTAACCTACTGTATAAGTGAGGCCCTACAGTAGCCTGGAACCTAACCTGCTGTATAAGTGGTACCCTTCTGTACAGCAGTAGTCTGGAACCTAACCTACTGTATAAGTGGGGCCCTACAGTAGCCTGGAACCTAACCTACTGTATAAGTGGGGCCCTACAGTAGCCTGGAACCTAACCTACTGTATAAGTGGGGCCCTACAGTAGCCTGGAACCTAACCTGCTGAATAAGTGGGGCCCTTCTTTACAGCAGTAGCCTGGAACCTAACCTACTGTATAAGTGGGGCCCTACAGTAGCCTGGAACCTAACCTACTGTATAAGTGGGGCCCTACAGTAGCCTGGAACCTAACCTACTGTATAAGTGGGGCTCTACAGTAGCCTGGAACCTAACCTACTGTATAAGTGGGGCCCTACAGTAGCCTGGAACCTAACCTGCTGTATAAGTGGGGCCCTTCTGTACAGCAGTAGCCTGGAACCTAACTCGCTGTATAAGTGGGGCCCTCCTGTACAGCAGTAGCCTGGAACCTAACCTACTGTATAAGTCGGATCCTTCTGTACAGCAGTAGCATGGAACCTAACCTACTGTATAAGTGGGGCCCTACAGTAGCCTGGAACCTAACCTGCTGTATAAGTGGTACCCTTCTGTACAGCAGTAGTCTGGAACCTAACCTACTGTATAAGTGGGGCCCTACAGTAGCCTGGAACCTAACCTACTGTATAAGTGGGGCCCTTCTGTACAGCAGTAGCCTGGAACCTAACCTACTGTATAAGTGGGGCCCTACAGTAGCCTGGAACCTAACCTACTGTATAAGTGGGGCTCTACAGTAGCCTGGAACCTAACCTACTGTATAAGTGGGGCCCTACAGTAGCCTGGAACCTAACCTGCTGTTTAAGTGGGGCCCTACAGTAGCCTGGAACCTAACCTGCTGTATAAGTGGGGCCCTTCTGTACAGCAGTAGCCTGGAACCTAACCTACTGTATAAGTGGGGAACTACAGTAGCCTGGAACCTAACCTGCTGTATAAGTGGTACCCTTCTGTACAGCAGTAGTCTGGAACCTAACCTACTGTATAAGTGGGGCCCTACAGTAGCCTGGAACCTAACCTACTGTATAAGTGGGGCCCTACAGTAGCCTGGAACCTAACCTGCTGTATAAGTGGGGCCCTCCTGTACAGCAGTAGCCTGGAACCTAACCTGCTGTATAAGTGGGGCCCTTCTGTACAGCAGTAGCCTGGAACCTAACCTACTGTATAAACGGGGCCCTACAGTAGCCTGGAACCTAACCTGCTGTATAAGTGGGGCCCGCCTGTACTCAAAAATTCGGGAGAAAGGAATTAATATACAATAGGACTGGATTCCCTCACACTGGATTACTCCTTCATGATAAAGTACAAGATGACAAGTACCTGATGAAGGATTCCAGTGCCTTCGTCCTTATGGAATGGTAGTTGGTCTGGCGTTGGGTCTGGTAAGCATTGAGTGTGAGTCCCAGACCATAGTAGAGGTGGCAACGAGCGGCCAGTACGCTGTTCCGCTCCTCTGACGACTTCAGCGCCTTCTCTACCCACTCTAGGCCTTTCTCAATCTGAAGAGCAAAGTAGCATAAAAGTCGCAATACCATAGCTGGAGTGATTCACAAACAACCAGAAAAACAAGCAGTCACAATACATTATCTGGAACAATTCTTAACCTGGAACAATTTCATATTTGGAACAATTCACAAATGACAAATAGCATGTAAAAACAAGACAATGTTTGGATAAAAAGTGCTAGTTAATGTTTGGAAACATATCCTGGCCAGGATTCCTATCATCTATAAGTGCCCCTACACGTGTAATCCGTTCTGACCTTGCCGAGCTGCTGGAAACATATCCTGGCCGCTAGGAGGCAGTAGTGAGGCTCCGCGGGTAAGAGTCGGTGAACTTCCTGTAACACTAAGAGTGCACGCGTGTCTTTACGCCCACAGGCAAGAGCGAGGCCAAACTGCTGCCACACGTGACTCTCTTCGTGAGAAAACTTCATTGCTCTTTCAAACACCTGTGGCAAAAACACAAATGTACGTATAAATGAATACTTTCTACTGCCACTATAACTTCCACTACTAATATTATCCACCACCATCCATCCTTCAGAGTGCAGGCACTGTACTTCCCACCTCAACCCATCCTTCAGAGTGCAGGCACTGTACTTCCCACCTCAACCCATCCTTCAGAGTGCAGGCACTGTACTTCCCACCACCACCCATCCTTCAGAGTGCAGACACTGTACTTCCCACCACCATCCATCCTTCAGAGTGCAGGCACTGTACTTCCCACCTTCACCCATCCTTCAGAGTGCAGGCACTGTACTTCCCACCACCATCCATCTTTCAGAGTGCAGGCACTGTACTTCCCACCACCAACCATCCATCAAAGTGTAGGCACTGTACTTACCACCACCATCCATCCTTCAGAGTGCAGACACTGTAATTCCCACCACCATCCATCCTTCAGAGTGCAGGCACTGTACTTCCCACCTCAACCCATCCTTCAGAGTGCAGGCACTGTACTTCCCACCTCAACCCATTCTTCAGAGTGCAGGCACTGTACTTCCCACCACCATCCATCCTTCAGAGTGGAGGCACTGTACTTCCCACCACCACCCATTCTTCAGAGTGCAGGCACTGTACTTCCCACCACCATCCATCTTTCAGAGTACAGGCACTATACTTCCCACCTCCACCCATCCTTCAGAGTGGAGGCACTGTACTTCCCACCACCACCCACCCTTCAGAGGGCAGGCACTGTACTTCCCACTACCACCCATCCTTCAGAGTGCAGGCACTGTATTTCCCACCACCATCCATCTTTCAGAGTCCAGGCACTGTACTTCCCACCACCATCCATCCTTCAGAGTGCAGGCACTGTACTTCCCACCACCATCCATCCTTCAGAGTGCAGGCACTATACTTCCCACCTCCACCCATCCTTCAGAGTGCAGGCACTGTACTTCCCACCACCACCCATCCTTCAGAGTGCCAGCACTCTACTTCCCACCTTCAGAGTGCAGGCATTGTACTTTCCACCTCCAGGACTCAAGTCCGACTAAATAAAAATGAAACACACACACACTTACCTCAATTAAAATTTTAAATTGCTTTCTCCTGGCCAGCGCTATACACAGAAGATCATAAACTGCCGTAGCATTGTCGTAAGCATGAACTCGAGCATTTTTGAACTCTGGCGACTGGCTCAGCACAGCTTCCCTCACTGCCATAGCCTCACTGCAGAAAAAAAAGATAAATACACTATGTTAGCGATGGGACACCAAATTGTTTTGTCAATATTGAAGTGAAAAATAGATAAGATTAAGGTTATGAGGGTATCAAATGAGTTGGGTAAAGAAAAATTGGATATCACATTGATGAGGTCTGCAGT
Organism: Cherax destructor; assembly: GCA_009830355.1. NCBI lineage: Eukaryota > Metazoa > Arthropoda > Malacostraca > Decapoda > Parastacidae > Cherax > Cherax destructor. The sequence continues at coordinate 34,114 of WNWK01017351.1, read as the reverse complement.
TATGTATGGCTGTGTAACCAGGAAAGACTAATATGTAACGAACACCCCAGAAATCGTACAATTATGTAAGTATAATATTGTAAGTGCTTGTGGAAGTGTATTTTTGGGGGTCTGAAATAGACTAACCTATGTGACATTATTCCTTAAGGGAGTAAATTCGTTGGGAAATGGCACTTAAGCAGTCTTCTGGAGTGAAGTTTATATGTTACTCGGGGGTCCACTGTACAGTGGACCCTCTCTTTTCGTACAACTCCCAACTCGAACAATTATAGAAGTGTATTTTTGTAAGTGTATTTTTGGGGGTCTAAAACAACTAATCTAATTTACATTCGTCCTTATGGGAACAAATTCGTTTGGTAACGGCACTCGAACAGTATTCTGGAAAGAATTATCGACGAAAACCGAGGGGCCACTGTAATGTCTGTTAAATCATGTTTGAGTCATGTTTCAGTGAGAACGATAAAGGATATGTTAACATTTAGAGAATTAAGAAGCGTAAGGAGGTCATCATAGTGTTTATTCAATGATCTGATATTGTAATTGAATAGTGTTATGTTGTTGTTGGCACTGAGTACAGCTTTAGCCTGACTGGCAGTGTAGTAATGACAATTACTATTAGGATTATTTGTGGTGTTTAACAAGAGGTTAATATCAGGATCAATATTTGTATTCATAAAAGTAATGGAGAATGTAGCTATGTACAGTCAACCCCCGGTTAGCGATGGCGTCGGATAACGATAAAATCGGTTAGCGATACATTTTTACGTCAAAATATTGGCTCAGTTTACGATGATCCGCTCGGTCTACGATATTCGTCCCGGACGCGTACGCGTGCCCAGCTGGGCCCATGACTCCACGGAGCGTCAGTGTGCTATTGTTTACAAGCAAGAGCAACCACCACCCACGCAATCATACCCGTATATTGTCATTATTCCACTGTTTTTAGTGCTTGCAGCTGCTAAATAAGCCACCATGGGTCCAAAGAAAGCTCCTAGTGCCAGCCCTGTGGTAAACAGGCTGAGAAATATGGTAGAACTGAAGAAGGAGATAATAGCAAAATATGAAAGTGGAGTGCATATCACTGAGCTGGCCAGGCTGTATGGTAAAGCCTATTCTACCATCGCTACCATTGTGGCCAAGGGAAATACATGTAAAATCAAGGAAGCTGTTGTTGCGAAAGGTGCATATGTGATCACAAAACAGAGATCGCAAGTGCTGGAAGATGTGGAAAATTTGTTGTAGGTGTGGATCAACGAGAAACAGTTAGCAGGAGATAGTGTTATGCAGGCAATAATATGTGAAAAAGCAATGCAGTTGCATGATGATCTCGTCAAGAAAATGCCTGCAACGAGTGCTGAAGTGAACGAATTTAAAGCCAGCAAAGGCTGGTTTGACAGATTTAAGAAGCGAAGTGGCATACATAGTGTTGTGAGGCATGGTGACGCAGCCAGTTGTGACAAAAGTGCGGCTGAAAAATATGTGCAGGAATTCCAGGGGTACATAGAGGCTGAAAAATTCCAACCCCAACAAGTGTTCAATTGCGACGAAACAGGCCTGTTTTGGAAGAAAATGCCAAACAGGACTTTCATTACACAGGAGGAAAAGGCACTCCCAGGACATAAGCCTATGAAAGACAGGCTAACTTTGATGCTTTGTGCTAATGCCAGTGGTGTATCATTCTGAAAATCCCTGAGTGTTTGGCAGATGCGGTATCGCCAAGTCTAATTTGTGTGTGATGTGGAAGTCTAACAAAAAGGCATGGATCACAAAGGACATTTTCTTAGATTGGTTCAATGATGTGTTTGGCCCCAGTGTGAAGAAATATCTCCAGGAAAATAATTTGCCACTTAAGTGCCTCCTGATAATGGACAATGCTCCTTGTCATCCTCCAAACTTGGTAGAGAAAATTGTGGAGGACTTAAGTTCATCAAAGTGAAGTTCTTGCCCCCTAATACCACTCCTCTCCTCCAGCCCATGGACCAGCAGGTCATTTCCAACTTTAAAAAACTCTACACAAAAGCAATGTTTCAAAAGTGTTTTGATATGACCACAGACATGCAGATGACCCTAAGAGACTTTTGGAAAAATCATTTCCATATCCTGCATTGTGTACACCTTATAGGTAAGGCTTGGGAGGGAGTGACTACCAGGACTTTGAACTCTGCCTGGAGAAAATTGTGGCCAGACTGTGTCCTAGAGAGGGATTTTGAAGGTTTTGGGGCTGAGCCTCAGAACCCTGAGCCTGAGCCTGTTGTGCAAGAAATTGTGGAACTGGGCAAGTCCATGGGGTTGGAGGTGAGTGGTGAGGATGTGGAAGAGTTTGTGGAGGAGCCACTGAAGATCTGCAAGAGCTTCAACAGCAACAACAGACAATGGTTCAGAGGAGGAGGAGGTGGAACAGAGATGGAAGAAGGTGCCTCCTTCAAGGATTAGGGAGATCTGTGCCAAATGGGCTGATGTGCAAGGCTTTATGGATGAATATCACCCTAACCATGCTGTTGCAGGCCGTGCTGGCAACCTGTACAATGACACTGTGGTGTCCCATTTCAAGGATGTTTTAAAGAATCGCCAGACACAGAGCTCCCTGGACAGATTTTTTGTTAGAGGGGTGTCCAGTGACTCTCAACCTGGTCCTAGTGGCATTAAAAGAAAAAGGCCAGTAACCCCAGAAAAGAACTTGCCACCTGCAGTGTTAATGGAAGGGGATTTCCCTTCCATCCTTTTCCCTCCTCCCGTCTTTCACGCATCAACTCTTCAATAAATTTAAGTGACATGTTATTGTACTATTAGTTCTTTATTTCTCATAAACTTGTGTGTAAATGCATGTCTTATGTTGTAAAAAAAATATTTTATTTTACTACTTTTGGAAGTCTGGAACGGATTAATTTTATTTCCATTATTTCTTATGGGGAAAATAGAATCGGATAACGATATTTTCGGTTACAGATAAGCCCTCTGGGACGGATTAATATCACTAACCGGGGTCCACTGTATCTTATAAAAATAACTAAGGGATAAGTTGTAAAAAATAATAAATTGAAAAGCAATTACTAATAACTAACACCCAGGTACCTACTTACTGCTAGGTGAACAGTGACAGCAGGTGTAAGGTGACTACCACCCAGGTACAGTGGATGCCCGCCTAACGAGCACCCCGGAAATCATACAATTATGTAAGTATAATATTGTAAGTGCTTGTGGAAGTGTATTTTTGGGGGTCTGAAATAGACTAACCTACGTGACATTATTTCTTAAGGAAGTAAATTCGTTTGGTAATGGCACTTGAGCAGCATTCTGGAATGAATTTTGCTCGTTAGGCGGAGGACCACTGTACCTACTTACTGCTAGGTGAACATGGACAGCAGGTGTCTTAAGGAAACACGTTCTAATATTTCCACCCGTACCGGGATCAAACCACGGACCCCAGTGTGTCAGCTGAGTGCGCTACCAACCCAGCCAAGAGACACCATCACATATGCCCTGTGTCGAGTGAATTTCCCCAACAAACAAATTAACAAGAACATTGCAACGTTACCTTATGAGTAAAAGAAGAATAATTTCTTCGTTGATGTTCTTAGGAATGAAGAGGTTAGTGCCGGAATAGTGTTGTGGCTTCCATGGATTCTCACCCGACTTCAAACTTGAACTACTCCGACTCTTCTCTTCTGTACGAAACAAATTAAGAAAGACTTGTTTGGGACTTTTAACCCGGGGGTAGGGAGGGTTAGTCACCCAGGATAACCTGGGGTAGGGAGGGTTAGCCACCCAGGATAACCTGGGGTAGGGAGGGTTAGTCACCCAGGATAACCTGGGGTAGGGAGGGTTAGCCACCCAGGATAACATAGGGTAGGGAGGGTTAGTCACCCAGGATAACCTGGGGTAGGGAGGGTTAGCCACCCAGGATAACCTGAGGTAGGGAGGGTTAGCCACCCAGAATAACCCAGGGTATGGAGGATTAGTCACCCAGGGTAGGGAGGGTTAGTCACCCAGGATAACCTGGGGTAGGGAGGGTTTGCCACCCAGGATAACCCAGGGTAGGGAGGGTTAGTCACCAAGGATAACCTGAGGTGTAAGGTAACTAACACCCAAGTACCTACTTACTGCTAGGTGAACAGTGACAGCAGGTGTAAGGAAATACGCCTAATGTTTCCACCAGTGCCGGGGATTGAACCACGGACACTCAGAACTGACAAGTTGATAAGACACGTGCAATGGCAGATCAACCAGGCTGTGATGGATATGTGGGGTTGCTGGCAACCAACAGCAACAGCCTGGTTGACCAGGCTAGCACCAGACGAGCCTGGACTATGGTCGGGCTACTGGTGTACTCTCAAAACTCATCAAGGTAATGCTTGTGTAGCTGTATTGTTGATACAGTGGACCCCCAAGTTACGAGCACATCGGAAATCGTACAATTATGTAAGTGTAATATTGTAAGTGCTTTTGAAAGTGTATTTTTGGGGTTCTGAAATGGACTAACCTACTTGACATTATTTATGAAGGGAGAAAATTCGTTCTGTAATGGCACTTGAGCAACCTTCTGGAATGAATTATGCTCGTAACTCGGGGGTCCACTGTATATTGCACCTGCTCTGCAGGCTTCTTCAGTCAGTTACAGAGGTGATTTAAATACTGGAAACTAGCAATGGGAAGGTAAAAATGAGGTGATCAGTCCCTCAGTCTTGTAGTAGTAGTTTTGAGGTGGTCAGTCCCTCAGTATTGTAGCAGTAGTTTTGAGGTGGTCAGTCCCTCAGTATTGTAGTAGTAGTTTTGAGGTGGTCAGTCCCTCAGTCTTGTAGCAGTAGTTTTGAGGTGGTCAGTCCCTCAGTATTGTAGCAGTAGTTTTGAGGTGGTCAGTCCCTCAGTATTGTAGTAGTAGTTTTGAGGTGGTCAGTCCCTCAGTATTGTAGCAGTAGTTTTGAGGTGGTCAGTCCCTCAGTATTGTAGTAGTAGTTTTGAGGTGGTCAGTCCCTCAGTATTGTAGCAGTAGTTTTGAGGTGGTCAGTCCCTCAGTATTGTAGCAGTAGTTTTGAGGTGGTCAGTCCCTCAGTATTGTAGTAGTAGTTTTGAGGTGGTCAGTCCCTCAGTATTGTAGCAGTAGTTTTGAGGTGGTCAGTCCCTCAGTATTGTAGTAGTAGTTTTGAGGTGGTCAGTCCCTCAGTATTGTAGTAGTAGTTTTGAGGTGGTCAGTCCCTCAGTATTGTAGCAGTAGTTTTGAGGTGGTCAGTCCTCAGTATTGTAGTAGTAGTTTTGAGGTGGTCAGTCCCTCAGTATTGTAGCAGTAGTTTTGAGGTGGTCAGTCCTCAGTATTGTAGTAGTAGTTTTGAGGTGGTCAGTCCCTCAGTATTGTAGTAGTAGTTTTGAGGTGGTCAGTCCCTCAGTATTGTAGCAGTAGTTTTGAGGTGGTCAGTCCCTCAGTCTTGTAGCAGTAGTTTTAAGGTGGTCAGTCCCTCAGTCTTGTAGTAGTAGTTTTAAGGTGGTCAGTCCCTCAGTCTTGTAGTAGTAGTTTTAAGGTGGTCAGTCCCTCAGTATTGTAGCAGTAGTTTTAAGGTGGTCAGTCCCTCAGTATTGTAGCAGTAGTTTTAAGGTGGTCAGTCCCTCAGTACTGTACTAGTAGTTTTAAGGTGGTCAGTCCCTCAGTATTGTAGTAGTAGTTTTAAGGTGGTCAGTCCCTCAGTCTTGTAGCAGTAGTTTTAAAGTGGTCAGTCCCTCAGTATTGTAGCAGTAGTTTTAAGGTGGTCAGTCCCTCAGTATTGTAGTAGTAGTTTTGAGGTGGTCAGTCCCTCAGTATTGTAGTAGTAGTTTTGAGGTGGTCAGTCCCTCAGTCTTGTAGCAGTAGTTTTAAGGTGGTCAGTCCCTCAGTATTGTAGCAGTAGTTTTAAGGTGGTCAGTCCCTCAGTCTTGTAGTAGTAGTTTTAAGGTGGTCAGTCCCTCAGTCTTGTAGTAGTAGTTTTAAGGTGGTCAGTCCCTCAGTATTGTAGCAGTAGTTTTAAGGTGGTCAGTCCCTCAGTATTGTAGCAGTAGTTTTAAGGTGGTCAGTCCCTCAGTCTTGTAGCAGTAGTTTTAAGGTGGTCAGTCCCTCAGTATTGTAGCAGTAGTTTTAAGGTGGTCAGTCCCTCAGTCTTGTAGTAGTAGTTTTAAGGTGGTCAGTCCCTCAGTCTTGTAGTAGTAGTTTTAAGGTGGTCAGTCCCTCAGTATTGTAGTAGTAGTTTTAAGGTGGTCAGTCCCTCAGTCTTGTAGTAGTAGTTTTAAGGTGGTCAGTCCCTCAGTATTGTACTAGTAGTTTTGAGGTGGTCAGTCCCTCAGTCTTGTAGCAGTAGTTTTAAGGTGGTCAGTCACTCAGTATTGTAGCAGTAGTTTTAAGGTGGTCAGTTTCTCAGTCTTGTAGCAGTAGTTTTAAGGTGGTCAGTCCCTCAGTCTGGAGAAGTGTTCAACTTGTTTCATCAATAAAGACACAAGTCTAGAATGATAACACATTCACACTCCAGACAACATTCTCCACCAATATTCAAAAACCTAAACTTACTCACCATACAAGACGTTCATACTTTTTACTGTGCCTATTACATACATAGAACACTCTATGCAAATATTAACCCACCACTCAAACTTCTCCTTACCAATTTTAACAGGACACATGACCATAACACTAGACACAGATCACTCCTCGATGTTCCCCGTGTCCATCTAACACTATGTAAAAACTCAATGCATATAAAAGGCACGAAAATTTGGAATTCATTACCTGTCATTGCCAAAGAAACCCTGCCTGTACCCCAATTCAAAACGATGCTAAAAAACCACCTTCTCACCCAAACCTAAATGCTCAATATCAAACATTCCCAACAAAGTAGAATAATATTAAATGTAAAAAACTTACTAATCACTTAAATGTAAAAACCTGTTATGAATAATACATACTAAGCTAACTGTTTCTATAACATTTACATTATAATGACCACATAAACTGTAACTGCAATGCAATTAATTGTTTTAAATTGTTATCTCACTCAATTAGTTGCATTGCTACAATTAATTGATATGTTCAACTTATATTCAAACTTTATAACTTAGATACACAATTATACTTATTTTATAAATTATCAACCATAATTTTTTACCATGTAGTCTACAACTAAATAGTCCTAAGAATGCCCGCAATGCACAGCATATTTGGGGCTTTTGGCATGTACATCTCATTAATACCTATGTATCATGTCTACCCAACTATGTATCATTGTACCATGTCTAAATAAAGTATTATATTAGTATTATTACTATTATAAGTGCTACACAAGTGTCTTATTCATCAATAAAGACAAGTGCTACACAAGTGTCTTATTCATCAATAAAGACAAGTGCTACACAAGTGTCTTATTCATCAATAAAGACAAGTGCTACACAAGTGTCTTATTCATCAATAAAGACAAGTGCTACACAAGTGTCTTATTCATCAATAAAGACAAGTGCTACACAAGTGTCTTATTCATCAATAAAGACAAGTGCTACACAAGTGTCTTATTCATCAATAAAGACAAGTGCTACACAAGTGTCTTATTCATCAACTCGTCAGTGTTGAACACAATAATATAATTCACAACTTAACCAGAAACTGAAAATAAATTTCAAGATTCTATATTGATTTATCCTGCCCAATTATCAGCTATTGAATGAGTGATGGTGAATGTATTGTCTTCTTAGTCACTCTTTTTTTATAGAATATGCAGATGAGGGAAATAAAACTTGGGAGACGGGATTTTTTTAAACCTTAAACTGTCCACACGTAGATATACGTTTACGTGCGTACTGCTCTGAACGTAGATCTACGTTTTTTTTCAAATGCTTTTAACCTTGCCACGATAAGCCTGAGTTGCCTAGAGATTAGAGAATGGGTCTGTGCACTCAGTGTGTGCAGTATTACAAAATGTGGGAATGACAAACAAAGTGCACTCTTCATTTTAAACAAAAAGAACAATTTATTTTTTCTCAAAATATTCGGTCAGCTACGCACGTAAACGTATATCTACGTGTGGACAGTTTAAGGGTTAGTCCCACTAGCTGTTTCCCATTATGATAGGGCGACTCAAAGAGAAAAGCATTCAACATCGTTCATTATTTTGAAATTATACCATATGTACACTAACCACCTACCTACTTTGACCATTAATAAACAATTTATTTATGTAATAATAATAGTAAATGCTGCAGCGAGGAGGTGGATGGAGGCAGTGGAGATGTTGTGTCTAAGGGCAATGTTTATTTTATTATTAACACATTGGCCGTTTCCCACCAAGGCAGGGTGGCCCGAAAAAGAAAAACTTTCATCATCATTCACTCCATCACTGTCTTGCCAGAGGCGTGCTTACACTACAGTTACAAAACTGCAACATTAACACCCCTCCTTCAGAGTGCCGGCACTGTACTTCCCATCTCCAGAAGTCAAGTCCGGGCTACCGGTTTCCCTGAATTCCTTCATAAATGTTACTTTGCTTCCACTCCAACAGCACGTCAAGTATTAAAAACCATTTGTCTCCATTCACTCCTATCAAATACAATCACGCATGCTTGCTGGAAGTCCAAGCCCCTCGCACACAAAACCTCCTTTACCCCCTCCCTCCAACCTTTCCTAGGTCGACCCCTACCCTGCCTTCCCTCCACTACAGATTTATACACTCTCAAAGTCATTCTACTTTGTTCCATCCTCTCTATATGTCCAAACCACCTTAACAACCCCTCCTCAGCCCTCTGGATAATAGTCTTGGTAATCCCGCACCTCCTCCTAATTTCCACACTACGAATTCGCTGCATTATATTCACACCACACATTGATCTCAGACATGACATCTCCATTGCCTCCAGCCTTCTCCTTGTTGCAACATTCACCACCCATGCTTCACACCCATATAAGAGTGTTGGTATAACTATACTCTCATACATTCCCCTCTTTGCTTCCACGGACAAAGTTCTTTGTCTCCACAGACTCCAAAGTGCACCACTTACCCTTTTACCCTCATCAATTCTATGATTCACCTCATCCTTCATAGACCCATCTGCTGACACATCCACTCCTAAATATCTGAATACATTCACCTTCTCCATACTCTCTCCCTCCAATCTGATATCCAATCTTTCATCACCTAATCTTTTTGTTATCTTCATCACCTTACTCTTTCCTATATTCACTTTCAATTTCCTTCTTTTACATACCCTACCAAACTCATCCACCAATGTGTGGTGTAAATATTATGCAGAGAATTTGTAGTGTGGAAATTAGGTGGTGTGGAGTTACTAAAAGTATTAGTCAGAGGGCTGAAGAGGGATTGTTGAGGTGGTTTGGTCATTTAGAGAGAATGGAGCGAAATAGGATGACTTGGAGGGTGTATTAATCTGAGGTGGAGGGGAGGAAGGTAGGGGTTGTCCTCAAAGGATGGATGGAGGGGGTAAAAGAGGTTTTGTGTGCAAGGAGTTTGGACATGCAGCAGGCATGTGTGAGCGTGTTAGACAGGAGTGAATGGAGACATTGTTTTTGGGACCTAACGAACTGTTGGAGTGTGAGCAGGGTAATATTTTGTGAAGGGATTCAGGGAAACCAGTTAGCCAGACTTGAGTCCTGGGGGTGGAAGTACAACGCCTGCACTTTAACCCTTTGGGGGTCGACAGGCCTTCTCGGAAACACGTTCTCAGAGTCAAAAATTTTGGAAAAAAAAATAATATTTTTTTCTTATGAAATGATAGAGAATCTTTTTCCGATCATAACGACACCAAAAATATGAAATTTTTATGAAAACGTATGGAATTATGCTCTCGCGAAGTTATCGGTCTCGAAGATGTTTACGCATCTGCGATTTCGCCCACTTTGAGCCCTATTTTTGGCCAATTCCAATGATCCAGTCCACTAAAATCATAGCTATTTCGCTAGAACTCCATTTTTTCTATCGATTGAGTACATGAAACCGTCTATTTATTAATTTCAACTACCCAAAATAGTGGTCAGAAAATGGCAATATGGCCAATTTCACACATATTTCAAACGATGCCAATTTCAAAATAGGGTCCAGAATAAACAAGGCAGACATCCCTGGCACTAAAATAACATCTTTTTGTTCATTAGTCACGTCTCCAGGCCCCTCTTACATTACTTTTGCTTTCCATTTTGAATTTTTATTCTCACAAAAAATAGAAGATTTACTGTTATGTATACAACTGAATCATTGTAAAAATGGTATAAATAATATCAGCGCACATGTGCAAGAATATTAGACTCGCCAGTTGATGTGTATTGGACGCATGGTGTGATTTGTTTACTCTTGAACATCAGCAAAAATCGAACATTTTCGCTACTTTGAGCTCAATTTCAATGTACTTGTCATTGTCAAACCAATCAAAATCATCTCTATTTCTGTAATATATCTTCCATTCTATCAAATGAGACCAAGAAAACGAGAATACATCAATAAATACCATACAAAAATAGACTGCAAAGTCGCTGTTTTAAACGAAAAAAACGGTCAGTTTTTTTTTTCTCATTATGCAGTGTGTGCTGCAGGATTCTCCCTAGAACTGAGTGCTGACACTCTCCCTGGAACTGAGTGCTGACACACTCACTGCGCACACTGACCACACAGACCCATTCTTTCATATGTAGGCCTACAAGCCGTTTCCCGCTTAATTTGAGGCCACTAGAATTTACGCGTACTAGTACGGCACCAACCCCTGCTCGTAAAACGTACTAGTACGGCACCGACCCCAAAGGGTTAAAGGAGGGGGTTGGGATATTGGCTGTTTGGAGTGACATCTAAACTGTCATATCTGAGCACATGTGGAAAGACACTGATTATGTGTGAATGATGGTGAAAGTGTTTCTTTTTTTAGGGGGGAAGGGGTCTCCCTGCCTTGGTGGGAGACAACCGATGTGTTAAAAAAAAACATTGCTTATACATGGACTGAAAAATCATTGTAAATTTCAGTCACCTCTTACCTATAGCTCTCATGCCCTGACTTGGTACTTTATAAGCATGCTCGGAGCATCCCCTCAGCAAGACTTCGGCCAACTGGCGTGCCAAGGTCAGTCGGAGGTGCTGAGTGGAGGTTGACTCTACGGCTGACAGCATACTCCTGTCCAAGCAAGCTCGAGCTTAATTGTATTACTCACGTGCAGAAAATATTAAAATACATTAAAACTAAAAAAAAATTTGAGATTTATGGCAAAAAAAATATTACAAAAGATATTCAAATTGGATAAAAATTAAAGTATCAGGGCACAAAAATAATATATATTAGGGTAAGGTTTCTTAACCCTTTGACTGTCGCAACCCTCAATCCTGAGTGCTCTCCTGTTGTCGCAAAATATTCGAAAAAAAAAAAAAAATATTTTTCTTATCAAAATGTTAAGATTATTTTTCTGATTGTTTTTATCCTAAAAACAGATTTTTGCCATCAATACTTACTGAGATATGGAGGTGTAAAGTTGGCAGAAAATGAGCCGCGTATGGCAACAGCGGCGAATGCCGCTCACTCAGTAAACATTTGTTTACTTCCATTCGTAGATTTCTTGCTTTTTTCACTATTTTATTTTTTACGTAACTTATGTGGCCTGTGAGACCAAGGTAAGGTGCAATGTATATATATACACTCGTTGTATGCAACACAATAATAACATAAACATTAGTATCTTTATATTGTTTACAAAACTTGTTTACACAAACAAAGAATAAAAAAAAAAATTTCATTACTATTGTTCTATAATATATATACAAATGTACACTCACTGGACACTTTCCTAGAACTCCTGCAGCTTGTGGAATTCTTTGAAACATGGGCATATGCACAGTGGAGTTTTACACTCCTCACACATAAAACGAGTGTCTCTGCGTTTTTGTGGGCGTTTTGTGGTATGTTTACAGACAAAACACCTCTTCTGAGCATTTTTCTTGAGAGTAGTAGCAGGCAGTTGTATGGGGTAGTGATCACCAGGCCTCAGACGAGAGGGCATGTGTTGATAATTTCGTGGGCGCTGGTCTATTGCAGGTGTTGTTTCTTGGTACTTGAATATTATTTGTCTGATGACTGACAAACAAAATTCACCATAATTGGGTTTGTTGTTGGTCTTCAACTTGTCCATGTTAAAAGCATTCAGCATGGAAATGTCAAGAAGATGGAAAAAGAGTTTTATGTACCACTTATAACTTTTGCAGACACAATCAGCAAACCCAATCTGCATGTCACATTTGTCCACTAAGCGCATATTGAGGTTGTAGTCCATCACAGCTGCAGGTTTTAGAATGGGTTCATTGGTCTTTCTATTCTGCCTTCCACTGTCTACCATTTCGTGTCCATGAACTGATGTCAACAATGTGACATCATGTTTGTCTTGCCACCGAAATGCCATGATGTCATTGGCAGCAAACACCTGCACTTCACCTCTACGAGTGCCAGCGTCGAACCTAGGCATATGTTTACGATTTGCATGCACTGTGCCACACACGTCTGTCATGTTCACTCACAAGACATCACTGAGTAAAGGGCTTGTGTACCAGTTATCAGTATATAATATATGCCCCTTACCAAGATATGGTTCCATCATTGTTCTAACCACATCACCAGATACCCAATAACTTCCTGGTATCTTGCAATATATTACCGCCAGTGTACACAATTATATCCAAAACCAGACCACTTTTGCAATCACACAGTACAAATAACTTTATACCAAAGCGTTTCCTCTTGCTTGGTATATACTGCTTGAACGAGAGTCTGCCTTTGAACAAAATCAAAGACTCATCAATAACAAGCTTCCTGAAGGGATAAAAATACATACAGTGGACCATTGGTTAACGAAATTAATCCATTCCAGGAGCTATTACTTAATCTGAATCTTTCGTAATCCGAACCCTTATTTCCCATAAGAAATAATGTAAATACAATTAATCCGTTCCACAAAAAAATATTCACCAAAAATAAAATATAAATAACATTTACTTACCTTTATTGAAGAGACTTGCAGGCATCTGGAGGATAGGGAGGATTACAGGGGCATGCCTGCTACACTCCCTGCATGCCTGCTACACTCCCTGCAAGCCTGCTACACTCCCCGCATGCCTGCTACACTCCCTGCATGAATGCTACACTCCCTGCATGAATGCTACACTCCCTGCATGAATGCTACACTCCCTGCATGAATGCTACACTCCCTGCATGCCTGTTACACTCCCTGCATGCCTGTTACACTCCCTGCATGAATACTACACTCCCTGCATGAATGCTACACTCCCTGCATGAATGCTACACTCCCTGCATGAATGCTACACTCCCTGCATGAATGCTACACTCCCTGCATGAATGCTACACTCCCTGCATGAATGCTACACTCCCTGCATGAATGCTACACTCCCTGCATGAATGCTACACTCCCTGCATGAATGCTACACTCCCTGCATGAATGCTACACTCCCTGCATGAATGCTACACTCCCTTCATGAATGCTACACTCCCTGCATGAATGCTACACTCCCTGCATGCCTGATACACTCCCTGCATGCCTGATACACTCCCTGCATGAATGATACACTCCCTGCATGAATGCTACACTCCCTGCATGAATGCTACCACTGGGGTGCCACTAGGAAGTTTCTTTGGACCCATGGTGACTTATTTCACAGTGACAATCACTAAACCACCAAAAAAAGACACCAAATATATTGTGAATCTTTGAAAGAGCACGCTAGGTAATGTTCTCTCAATGGTAAACAACGCTTCACTGGCGTCCTGCGCTTGCGCGGAGCAGGCGGACACGTCTAATACCTTTCGCTAACCGATTACGAAAAAAACTTTCGTTTTCCGAAGCTTTCGTTAACGGAACCTTTCGTTAACCGAGGGTCCACTGTACAGCACTTTTGTTTCATGTACATAAACACATTCCTGATCTTATATAACCTGTAGTTTCTGTCAGGCCTGGTTTTGTCCGAGAAGTGTAGCATACGTAACAGTATCAAAAATCGATTCACTGGTATAATATCACTAAAACCTGGGGTTGAAATCAGGCATTCTGTCGACCAGTATGTGTTGACAGTGTGCTTATACACATGTGGCATAAGCATTATTGTGGCAAAGAACAGGTACATCTCTGCCACAGTTGTGTCCTTCCACTGGTGTAGCCGTGACCTTGGTGAAAGAATTGTGTTTGCCATGGTGTACTCATAGTATGTGTTGCTTTCCCTGACAATAATGTCCATCAGGGGTTCATCGAAGAATAACTGAAAGCATTCCAGTTCAGTGGCATTGTTCTCAAGTGTACAATTTTGCAGTATTCCACATTGTGTTTCATCAAAGTCATGGGGATTGGGAACAATACTGTCACCTTGCTGCCAATCCCAGATGCAGTCTGCTGGTGGGTACTGGATATTGACAGGTGGTTGTGGTTGAGGAGGTTGTGGTTGTGGGAGTGTGGGGGTGGTGGAGGGTGGTTGTGGCTGTGCTGAGTTAGCAGCGTGGGTAGCATCGTGGCCCTCTCCTGGTGCCATATGACTTGTGCCACCACCAACACCACTACCACTTCCTACCCCACGCACATTACGCATCCCCATTGTCACAATATCATCATCTTCACTATCAATTCGTGGTGTAGGGCCAAGAGATGTAATGAGAGATTTATTCCTTTTCCTTGGAATAGCATATGGCACACTACCAGAACGCATGTAGCGTCGTACATACTGCCGCTTCACTGGAGAATATTCTCCCTCACTGTCGCCACTAGAACTGCTTTCAATAACTTTGAAATCACTTACACTGCTCACATCAGAGTCCTGTACACGGTGAAATAGTTTCTTCTTTCGTCCTGGTACAGGTGAACGTGAATGAGACGGCCCAGCACCAGATGTGGAAGGCTGTGGGTCATCTGGGTTTTTATCACTAATTATGTTATCCTGGGCACTGCTTTCGGTTATACCCTCCTGAAAACCATGGAATTCACTTTCACTGGCACTTCCATCGCTGTTTGAACTATCACTTGGGAAGAGAAGGCCTCCAATTCGCCGGGGAGTGAGGTACTTCTTACCACGAGGCATGGTGAACAATGACTACAAACATGGCACTCCCATAATGCACCACTGAGTCCCTGATTTTTTTCATGTTGGGCACACCCACCACGCAGACCCACTAGAATTTAGGCGTATAGATACGTCCGAAACAGTGGCTCGTAAGACGTATATATACGACCGAAACAGTCAAAGGGTTAAACTGTCCAAACGTAGATCTATGTTCATGCGTGTAGCGCTCCGAACGTTGATCTACGTTCGATTTTACATTCTTTATGTAAAAAAAATGTAGATCTACGTTCGGAGCGTTACACGCATGAACGTAGATCTACGTTTGGACAGTTTAAGGGTTAAGAAGCTTTTGCATATGGTGGGATTTTTTACAAAAACAGTATTCTTCCCATATCCACAGGGTATACATACCAAGATCTACTGTGGATAATAGCAAACCCTAAAGTAACGAACAAAATTCATTCCAGAAGCCTGCTCAAGTGCCATTACCGAATGAATTTACTCCCTTAAGAAATAATGTCAAGTAGGTTAGTCCATTTCAGACCCCGAAAAATACACTTACAAAAACACTTACAATATTATACTTACATAATTGTACGATTTCCGGGGTACTCAGGGGTCCACTGTATATGTCATTTTTCATTTACACACATACCTACAATAAAGTTTGACTTATAAATTACACACAATAAGTTGAGATTTAGAAAAATTTTCACTGATGGGAAGCACTTCACGACTTCTCTGAGGCTTCAAGAACTGTCAACATTGCTACTTTTGCACTTTGGTGCCATTAAAGAAAAATATGGGTTATTTTCAGGCCACGGTAAACCGCGGATAATTGGAACCATGGAAACCAAATCCCCAGATATAAGGGTACAACCATTCAATTAGAAAAGTGTGTCCCAAATTCAAGAATGCTTTCTAACATGATATTCAATTTTGAATGAATTATTTTTTAGTGGTATTCACAAAATATTGCACCATGGATCGGAGCGTTATAAGAGAGGTGACTGTATGTGGTACATGTTGGCAATAATATCTCAGAAAACAAGTACAGTGGACCCCCAGTGTTCGTGATGCTCCAAACTCGCCCTTTTATGTAAGTGTATTTTTGTAAATGCTTTTGTAAATGTATTTTTGGGGGTCTAAAAGGACTAGTCTACTTTACATTATTCCTTAGGGGAATAAATTCGTTTGGTAATGGCACTTGAACAGCATTCTGGAACGAAAAAGTCATGAAAACCGGGGGTCCACTGTATATAATTCTGATCAAACTGGTCTCTTTGTAAAGACCAATGAACATTCTTGAGTAGAAAATATTATTTTCCTTCACTGGCAAATTAGTCTATTTTCTTGTTAGTACAGTGGTACCCCGGATTTCGTCAATAATTCGTTCCAGAATGCTGTTCGAGTACTGTTACCGAACGAATTTGTTCCCATAAGGATGAATGTAAATTAGATTAGTCCGTTTCGGACCCCCAAAAATACACTTACAAAAGCACTTACAAAAATACACTTACATAATTAATCGAGTTGGGAGCTGTATGAAATCCGGGGGTCCACTGTACTTCATATTAGTAGTAATAGCTAGTTAATAGTAGTTAGTAGTATGTACTTGTAGTAAGTAGTAGTAGTTAGTAATAGTTCTACAAAGTAGCAGTAGTAGTAGTAGTTAGTAATAGTACTACAAAGTAGCAGTAGTAGTAGATAGTAATACAGTGGACCCCCGGTGTTCGTCCTGCTCCAAACTCGCCCTTTCATGTAAGTGTATTTTTTTAAATGCTTTTGTAAGTGTATTTTTGGGGGTCTAAAAGGACTAGTCTACTTTACATTATTCCTTATGGGGATAAATTCATTTGGTAATGGCACTTGAACAGCCTTCTGGAACGAAAAAATCACGAAAACCGGGGGTCCACTGTAGTAGTAGTAGTATGCAGTAGTTAGTAGCAGTTAGTAGTAGTGTATTATTATTATATATGTGAGTGCTAAAACCATATGGGTCACACAGTGTCTAGGAAAATGGAAGTCAATCAGGTTCGACCCATGAAAAGAGACGACAGGTTCAATCCCTTAGATCAAAAGCCCCTCACTGTCATCAAGACCCCTCCTGGTGGAATGGAAGATGATCAGGTTTAACCCAGGGAGGTGTAGCGCAGCTCCAGCTCCCGGGTACCGAAACTAACCTGTATCTACTGATGGCCTTGTCTAGTTGCCCAGCCTTCATGTGCAGGATGGGGGCGCGTTGCAGTGCCGTCTCCAGTATGACGCCAATCTTCTTGTTCTCTACGCCATGTGGCAGTGGCGATGTCGACCCTTCAAGAGAATGTTAAGTGATCAGTACTTTGTGCAGTGGCAGTTGTGCTTCCAGTGGAAGTTATGATTCCAGTGGCGGTTATGATTCCAGAGGCAGTTATGATTCCAGTGACGGTTATGATTCCAGTGGCAGTTATGATTCCAGTGGCAGTTATGATTCCAGTGCATTAACCATCTATTATTGACACTTTTCTTTTGAGATCCTTGAATCAGTTTGAAGTGTTAATATGTATTAATAAAATTTAACTACTGTTAAGTTAGGTACTGCAGGGCTGCACTTATATAGCAGGTGAGGTTCTGGGCTACTGCTGTACAGGAGGCCCCTGCTTATACAGCAGGTTAGGTTCTGGTCTAGTGCTGTACAGGAGGGCCCCATTTACACTGTACTGTATATTATTATTACTGGCAGTTATGTTTTAGGTTGCATAAAACTTATTATCATTGGAAAGCACTAAATCCCCAGGGGTCATATAGAGCCTGGGGAAATAGCAGCTATTACTGTATATTGATGAAGGGCTAAACACATAAGGGCTAAACACAGCCTGGGGAGTGCAGAGACTGTACATCCCACCTCCAGAACATCCACTGCAGCAGGGGTCGGGGAACTGGGGTAAATTACAGCCTCTCCTCACTTAATGACAGAGTTCCATGCCTAAGACCACGTCGTTAAACGAATTTGTTGCTAAGTGAGGAGCATACTATAATGGTAGTGGGTTTGTGTCAACCATCTTTGATATTGTTTTAATGTCACCTTTGCACCATTTATAACATTTCTGATATATTTTTAAATGTTTATACAGTAGTGTATACTGTATATTGTAATAAACAGAATAGAGGAAATCGGCTCTAATATACATTATTTAGGTATGCATACTGGTCAGAGAGCCCGTTGTAAGTCTGAGTCGTTGGTAAACGAGTACGTCGCTAAGTGAGAAGAGGCTGTACTCCAATTGGGGTAAAAATAAAAATCTCGGGTGTAACGAAAACTCAATAAACATAAATAAAACTGCACAAAAATTTATTATTTAATAAGTGAGAGATAGACTGTATAATAACATATGTGATATGTTATTAATGAAAATAAGATAGCAGATATATTTAGCAAATTTCCTAAATTTGCTTGCAACAGATAAGTGAACTGTAGATATAAATCCAGATGTACTCCTGATACACAATAGGCCTCCTTTTGAGGCCTATTGTGTATTCATATACTCTTGTGCTACCATCCATAGGATAGATATGGGGTGCACAATAAACTAACAACTTCGGTGGCTAAATCTAAATCTAATAAGCAAGGCAAATTATGAAAATTATATTTTATCACACAAATTTTTTTTAGTCTAGTGGGTAATTTCTCTGTACACAAAACTGTTTTGGGCTAATACCCAAAAAAAGTTCACCGACCTCTGTACTACAGATATTCACACTACACCTGAACATGGGTTAATTACCGGTGGTGTTGCTTGCAGGCAACGACTGCAAGGAATGTGTTGATGGTGTGGATGACAGCTTGTCCTGCTCTTGTAGGTACAACAGCGTCAGGTCGCCCGCCAACTCGAAACACTTAATCATCTTTTCTGCCTTCTCTGCTCGCTGGTATTTACTGTTGTTTGTGAGTGGCACCTTCTCCGACGACAAGCCTAAAATGAATGCCAGACTTGACTTCCCATGGGTAAGCAAGCAAGCAAGATTAAAAGATTCTTCATTTCAGCAAGATACAATGCTTGCACAAAGGTGAATAACGTTTAGGTGTGCATGCAGAAAGCCCCCTTAATATGCACAACATTTCGGCCAAACTTGAGCCAGTTTTAAGATTAATAAGCAAGTTTATGTACAGGCCCAAATGAGTACAATTATCATACATAGCAACATATGCTAAACAACCACTGTGAAAAAATAGTGAATTTCCAAGCGCTTTCATAATTTTTCACATCAAGGACCTGTTCCTTAATAATGTGAGAAATCATGAAGCCAATGGAAATTCACTATTTTCAGTTGTTATTTTGCATATGGTGATATCACCTGCTTACTGTTATCCTGTTGCATAGTGACAAATGTGGAAATTACCCAGGATACCCCAAAAAAAAGTCAAAGTAATTAATTACTGCCTGTTGCTGTTTTGCAACACTGCATAGCTCCTGATGATGCATAAGAGTGCAAAAGATCTTGAGCTAAAGATTTCCATCCCCATATGGTTGTTGTGTAAATTACTTATGATAACTCCCCCCCAAAAAAGGAGTAACTATGCAATTTTATGCAATCCTATTGAGTCAGCTTTCTCATAAAGCTCCTCTATACACTGGAACTTTGGTACTCAAAATTAATTCGTTCCAGTGCCGAACTGTTCGAGTATTGAACGAATTTTTCCCAAACAATTTTTTTTTTGTTGGCTGTTATCACTAATCTTCTTAGGCCCCATGGTGACTTATTTATACAAATACAACCTAGGTAGTAGGTTGGTAGACAGCAACCACCCAGGGAGGTACTACCATCCTGCCAAGTTTCAAATTCAAATTCTTTATTTCTAGTAATATACAAAGTGGGGTGTACTTATAATTATACATTTTAAGAAGTAGATATTACAAGATGGCCAATAATATGCCTAGGTATGCCTAGGCTTTTCAGGCAGTCTTATGATAGGTCTTACTCAATAGTGACAGAATGATTATACTGATAGTAAGGTTAGGTAATTGTAGTGATTAACTAGGTTTACAAAATTGAGGTACTGAAATTTAAACATTTAAGAATTTAACAATTAGTTTAAGAATTTAACAATTAGTTTATATATTAATGGTCAAGGTGATGTATTGGCATAATACATTTTTAGTGTGAAACAGAAACCTGTAACTGTTTTACATGATGGTAGGATTGCTGGTGTCTTTTTTCTGTCTCATAAACACGCTGGATAACAGATATATCTTGCTACTTCTACTTACACTTAGGTCACACTACACAGGCATGCACATGCATATACAGTGGACCCCTGGTTAACGGCCATAATTCGTTCCAGAATGCTGTTCAAGTGCCATTACCAAACAAATTTGTTCCCATAAGGAATAATGTAAATTAGATTAGTCCTTTTAGAACCCCAAAAATACACTTGCAAAGCACTTACAAAAATACAATTACATAATTGTTCGAGTTTGGAGCAGTACATAAACCGGGGGTCCACTGTATATACATACACACATCTAGGTTTTCTTCTTTTTCTTAATAGCTCTTGTTCTTCTTTATTTCCTCTATTCTCCATGGGGAAGTGGAAAAGAATCTTTCCTCCGTAAGCCATGCGTGTCGTATGAGGTGACTAAAATGTCGGAAGCAATGGGCTAGTAACCCCTTCTCCTGTATACATTACTAAAACAGAGAAGAAGAAAAACTTTATAAAACTGGGATGTTTGAATGTGCGTGGATGTAGTGCAGATGATAAGAAAGAGATGATTGCTGATGTTATGAATGAAAAGAAGTTGGATGTCCTGGCCCTAAGCAAAATAAAGCTGAAGAGGGTAGGCGAGTTTCAGTGGGGAGAAATAAATGGGATTAAGTCAGGAGTATCAGAGAGTTAGAGCTAAGGAAGGGGTAGCAATAATGTTGAAGGATCAGTTATGGAAGGAGAAGAGGGAATATAAATGTGTAAATTCAAGGATTATGTGGATTAAAATAAGGGTCAGATGCGAAAAGTGGGTCATAATAAGCGTGTATGTACCTGGAGAAGAGAGGAGTGTAGAGGAGAGAGAGAGAGATTTTGGGAGATGTTAAGCGAATGTATAGGAACCTTTTGAACCAAGTGAGAGAGTAACTGTGGTAGAGGACCTAAATGTTAAAGTAGGAGAAACATTTAGAGAGGGTGTGGTAGTTAAGTTTGGGGTGCCAGGTGTAAATGATAATGGGAGCCCTTTGATTGAACTTTGTATATTTTAAGAAAAAAGAGGATAAATAAGTATACAAAATATGATGTAGGACGTAATGACAATAGTTTGGACTACGTATTGGTAGATAAAAGACTGTTGAGTAGACTTCAGGATGTACATGTTTAGAGAGGGGCCACAGATATATCAGATCACTTTTTAGTTGTAGCTACAGTGAGAGTAAAAGGTAGATGGGATACAAGGTAAATAGAGGCAGCAATTAAGAGAGAGGTGAAGGTTTATAATCTAAAAGAGGAGGCAGTTAGGGTAAGATATAAACAACTATTGGAGGATAGATGGGCTAGTGAGAGTGTAGGCAATGGGGTCGAAGTTGTATGGGGTAGGTTTAAGAATGTAGTGTTAGAGTGTTCAGCAGAAGTTTGTGGTTATAGGAAAGTGGGTGCGGGAGGGAAGAAGAGCGATTGGTGGAATGATGATGTAAAAAGAGTAGTAAGGGAGAAAAAGTTAGCATATGAGAGGTTTATACAAAGTAGAAGTGATGCAAGGAGGGAAGAGTATATATGGAGAGAAAAAGAGAGGTTAAGAGAGTGGTGATGCAATGTAAAAAGAGAGCAAATGAGAGAGTGGGTGAGATGTTATCAACAAATTTTGTTGAAAATAAGAAAAAGTTTTGGAGTGAGATTAATAAGCTGAGGAAGCCAAGGGAACGAATGGATTTGACAGTTAAAAATAGGAGATGAGAGTTATTAAATGAAGAGTTAGAGGTATCGGGAAGATGGAGGGAATATTTTGAGGAATTGTTAACCCTTTGAGGGTCGCCAGGCCCTCTCCCAAACTCGTTCTCAGGGTGGCAAATTTTTCGGAAAAAAAAAATTATTTTCTCTTATGAAATGATAAGAGAATCTTTTTCCGATCATAACGACACATCAAAATTATGAAATTTGATCAAAAACTAACGGAATAATGCTTTCGCGAAGTTAGCGGTATCGATGACATTTACGCATCGGCGATTTCGCCCACTTTGAGCCCTATTTTCAGAAAATTCCAATGTTTCACTCTACTAAAATTATAGCTATTTCGCTAGAATTCCATTTGTTCTATCAATTGAGTACAAGAAACTGCCAATTTACTGATTTCAACTACCCAATAAGGTGGTCAGAAATTGGCAATTTGGCCAATTTAACACAAATTTCAAAAGATGCCAATTTCAAAATAGGGTCCAGAATAAATGAGACAGACATTCCTGGCACTCAAATAACATTTTATCTGTTCATTAGTCATGTCTCCAGGCCCCTTTTACATTACTTTTGCTTTCCATTTTGAATTTTTATTCTCACAAAAAATTGAAGATTTACTGTTATGTATACAACTGCATCATTGTAAAAATGGTATAAATAATATCAGCACAATTGTGCAAGAATATTAGACTACCCAGTTGATGTGTATTGGACGCATGGCGTGATTTGTTTACTCTTGAACATCAGCCAAAATCGAGCATCATTGTAAAAATTGTATAAATAATATCAGCGCAATTGTGCAAGAATATTAGACTACCCAGTTGATGTGTATTGGACGCATGGCGTGATTTGTTTACTCTTGAACATCAGCCAAAATCGAACATTTTCGCTAATTTGCGCTCAGTCTCAAGATACTTGTCATCGTGAAACCAGTCAAAACTATCTCTATTTCTGTAATATATCATCCATGCTATCAAATGAGACTAAGAAAACGAGAATACAGTGGTCCCTCGGTTTTCGTGCATCTCCAAACTCGAACATTTATGTAAGTGTATTTTCGTAAGTGCTGGTGCAAGTGTATTTTTGGGGGTCTGAAATAGACTAACCTACGTGACATTATTTCTTAAGGAAGTAAATTCGTTCGGTAATGGCACTTGAGCAGCATTCTGGAACAAATTTTCGGCGAAAACCAAGGGACCACTGTACAAGCATAAATACCACACGAAAATAGACTGCAAAGTCGCTGTTTTAAACCAAAAACACGGTCAGAGTTTTTTTTCCTCATTATGCACTGTGTGGTGCAGGATTTTTTTTTATACTGCGCACATTCACCGCACAGACCCATTCTCTCACATCTAGGTCTACCAGCCTGTTTCTGCTTGATTTGAGGGCGCTAGAATTTAGGCATACTAGTACGACGAAAACCCTGGCGCATAAGCCGTACTAGTACAGCTGATACGGACGATAAGGAAGCTGTGATTTCGTGTATAGGGCAAGGAGGAATAACATCTTGTAGGAGTGACGAAGAGCCAGTTGTGAGTGTGGGGGAAGTTCGTGAGGTAGTGGGTAGAATGAAAGGGGGTAAGGCAGCTGGGATTGATGGGATAAAGACAAATGTTAAAAGCAGATGGGGATATAGTTTTGGAGTGGTTGGTGCTATTATTTAATAAATGTATGGAAGAGGGTAAGGTACCTAGGGATTTGCAGAGAGCATGCATAGTTCCTTTGTATAAAGGCAAAGGGGACAAAAGAGAGTGCAAAAATTATAGGGGAATAAGTCTGTTTAGTATACAGTGGTACCTCGAGTTATGATATTTTTTCGTTCGAGAATGCTGTTCAAGTGCCATTACCAAACGAATTTATCCCCATAAGGAATAATGTAAAATAGACTAGTCCTTTTACACCCCCAAAAATATACCTACAAAAGCATTTAAAAAAATAAACTTACATAAAAGAGCGATTTTGGGGACCATCGTAACTCGAGGTACCACTGTACCTGGTAAAGTGTATGGTAGATTAACCCTTTGACTGTCGCAACCCCAAATCCTGGTGTCGCAAAGTTTTCGGAAAAAAACAAAAATTCTTATGAAATGATAGACAATGTTTTCCTGATGGTAATGACACCAAAAGTACGAAATTTGATGGAAAACTTACGGAATTACGCTCTCGCGAAGTTAGTGATCTCTGCGATATATACGCATTGGCGATTTCGCTGACTTTGAGCCCTATTTTCGGCCAATTCCATTGTTTCAGTCGACCAAACTCAGACAAAAAGTCTTCCAAGTTGTGAGGATGAGCAGGAGCATTGTCCAGTACCAGGAGGCACTTGAGTGGCAATTTCTTTTCCAGGAGGTATTTCTTCACACTAGGGCCAAACACTCCAGTCAACTATTCCACGAAAAAGTCCTTAGTGACCCATGCATTAGTGTTAGCCTTCCAATACACACACAAATTATTCCTGTTAACATTGTGTTTCTTGAAGGCTCTTGGATTTTCTGCATGATACACCAGTAAAGGCTTCACTTTAAAATCATCACTGGCATTGGCACAAAGCATAAGAGTTAGCCTGTCTTTCATAGGCTTGTGTCCTGGCAGTGCCTTTTCCTCCTGAGTAATGAAGGTCCTGTTGGGCATTTTCTTCCAAAACAGGCCTGTTTCATCACAATTAAACACTTGTTGGGGTTCGAATTTTTCAGTGTCTACGAACCCCTAGAATTCCTGCACAAACTTTTCAGCTGCACGTTTGTCTGAGCTGGCTGCCTCACCATGTCTCACAACACTGTGTATGCCACTACGTTTCTTAAACCTCTCAAACCAGCCTTTGCTGGCTTTAAAATCACTCACCTCACCACTGGTTCCAGGCATTGTCTTGACAAGATCTGCGTGCAACTTCCTTGCCTTTTCACAAATTATCGCCGTGGAAAAAGTATCACCCACTATCTGTTTTTCATTGATCCACACCCCCAACAACTTCTCAACCTCATCCACTGTTTTCGATCTATTTTTCGTTAACATATCAACCCCTTTTGCAACATTAGCTTCCTTGATTTCATTTCTCTTTGCCAGGATAGTGGTGATAGTAGATGTGTTTTTCTTGTACATCCTGGCAAGCTCACTCACACGTATACCATTCTCATATTTTTCAACTATCTCCTTCTTTAGTTCGATGGTGTTTCTCACTCTTTACCACAGGGGTGCCACTAGGAAGCTTCTTTGGACCCATGGTGACTTATTTCACAGTGACAATCACTGAACCACCAATAAACACAACAAAAGTATTGTGAATGTTTGAAAGAACACGCTGGGTAATGTTCTCTCAATAGTAAACAACGCTAGACTGGCGTCCTGTGTGCAAGCGCGGGCAGGCGGACAGGTCTGGTATGGACCGCTACATGAGGGAATGGCCTCTACACGAGGGAAATATTTACCGAAAAAATCGCTCATTACACGAATTCACTGCTATACGGAATCACCACTAGTCGAGGGACCACTGTAGTGTGATTTGCAAATGCTATTGAAGGAGTGTATCCAAAATCGAATAATGCATATTATGAAGGCCTTTCCACATGCAATTCAATTTTGAATGTATATTTTCAATCACATTTACAAAATATCCCCTTAATATAGAAGCTTTATAAGAGAGGCAGCTTTATAAGAGCTAGATTTATACAGCTAGCCCTCCACTTTCACGAGCTTCAAACATTCGTGAATGCCCAGGTGATGAGCGACATTGATAGGAGCATAATTCGCTACAAAACTCTGTTTGTAGATATGAAGAGGAAACGGCCTCAGTTGCCCATCACAATGTTCTTGACAAGGAAGCTTGCCATTACCCCTGCCGCTACCCCTACCGCCTCACCTGAACCTCAACCCATGGCAGAATCTGACTCCGTTGCTGACTCTGACGTTGGCAGTGAAGAGTTAGAATCCACACACTAGACTCATCATGCCATGCAGTTACACTCTATATAATCACCTCCATTCAACTGTCATCAGTAACTGCATGGCTAACTACCATCACCATCATCATCGTCATTGTCATCATCATCACAAGTCATCAGAGTTCATCTGCCTAACCTTATGAGTGGTGAGTGTTTTGTTTGTTCATTATTTGTTATTAAACCATAACATGTACTATATACAATATTTTACAATGTTTTCATGTGTTTTATGATTGTTCGTGGTTCAATAGGTTAAGGAAGCAGTATTGTTAGGCTAAGTAAATGCTATTATTATATTTCCCTAAAACATATTTGCGCATCAAAACATTTGTGAATGCTACAGTACAGTATTATTATACTTCCCTGTCATATTTGTTCACCAAACATTTGCGAATTTTCAAGATACGCGAGGTTCTTGATCCCCTAACCCTTGCGAATGTGGAGGGCCTCCTGCATATTAAATATACAGTCAACCCCCTGTGTTCGTTAGCGTCTGAGTTCGTTAAAATTGGTGTTCGTTAAGTTTTTTCTTGAAAATTTTGGCTCGGTGTTAACAAATCCGCTCGGAGTTCGTGATTCGTCCCGGACGCGTACGAGTGGCCTGAGCGGGCTTCGGCACTCCCTTCAGCGTCAGTGTACTATTGTTTACCAGCGAGTGACCGCCACCCACGCATTCATACCATACATTTTGTCATTATTCCAGTGTTTTTAGTGCTTGCAACTGCTAAATAAGCCACCATGGGCCCTAAGAAAGCTCCTAGTGCCAGCCCTGTTGTAAAGAGTGTAGTAGGGATGCAGGGAGTGTAGCAGGCATGCAGGGAGTGTAGCATTCATGCAGGGAGTGTAGCAGGCATGCAGGGAGTGTAGCAGGCATGCAGGGAGTGTAGCAGGCATGCAGGGAGTGAGCAGGCATGCAGGGAGAGTGATGTAGGCAGGCATGCAGGGAGTGTAGCAGGCATGCAGGGAGTGTAGCAGGCATGCAGGGGTGTAAAAATGCAGGCATGCAGGGAGTGTAGCAGGCATGCAGGGAGTGTAGCAGGCATGCAGGGGAGGAGCAGGCATGCAGGAGTGTAGCAGGCATGCAGGAGTGTAGCAGGCATGCAGGGTGTGTAGCAGGCATGCAGGAGTGTAGCAGGCATGCAGGGATGTAAGCAGGCATGCAGGGAGTGTAGCAGGCATGCAGGAGTGTAGCAGGCATGCAGAAGGAGTGTAGCATAGGCACTTGAGGGAGTGTAGCAGGCATCGCAGGTAGCATGGTTGTTATTAGGCAGGCATGCAGTAGTAAGTGGGCTAGCATTCAATGACAGGGATGTGCTCATGCAGGAGTTACACATATGCATGCAGGAGTGTAGCATTCATGCAGGAGACATTGCGGGAGTGTAGCATTCATGCAGGAGTGCAGCATCTATGCAGGAGTGAGCAGGCATGCAGGGAGTGTAGCATCCATGCAGGGAGTGTAGAGGCACTGCAGGGAGTGTAGCATTCATGCAGGAGTGTCAGAATTCATGCAGGGAGTGTAAGCATTCATGCAGGAGTGTAGCAGGCATGCAGGGTGAGCATGAGAGGAGCAGCATGCAGGGAGTGGAGCAGGCATGCAGGAGGGCAGGATGCAGGATGGCAGGCATGCAGGGAGTAGCAGCATCAGGGCATTCATGCAGGAGTGTAGCATTCATGCAGGGAGTGTAGCAGCATGCTACAGTGCAGGAGTGTAGCATCGCATGCAGGATGCAGAGTGTAGCAGGCATGCAGGAGTGAGCAGGCATGCAGGGAGTGTAGCAGGCATGCAGGGAGTGTAGCAGGCATGCAGGGAGTGTAGCAGGCATGCAGGGAGTGTAGCAGGCATGCAGGAGTGTAGCAGGGGCATGCAGGGTGAGCAGCAGGCATAATGCAGGAGTGTAGCAGTGTCATGCAGGGAGTGTAGCAGGCATGCAGGAGTGTAGCAGGCATGCAGGGAGTGTAGCAGGCATGCAGGAGTGTAGCAGGCATGCAGGAGTGTAGCAGGCATGCAGGGAGTGTAGCAGGCATGCAGGAGTGTAGCAGGCATGCAGGGAGTGTAGCAGGCATGCAGGGAGTGTAGCAGCATGCAGGGAGTGTAGCAGGCATGCAGGGAGTGTAGCAGCACAGGATGCAGGCAGGTATGCAGGCATCTGCAGGGAGTGTAGCAGCATGCAGGAGTGTAGCAGGCATGCAGGGAGTGGAGCAGGCATGCAGGAGTGTAGAGGCATGCAGGGAGTGTAGCAGGCATGCAGGAGTGT
The DNA here is from genome assembly GCA_009830355.1 of Cherax destructor. Classification (NCBI taxonomy): domain Eukaryota; kingdom Metazoa; phylum Arthropoda; class Malacostraca; order Decapoda; family Parastacidae; genus Cherax; species Cherax destructor. The sequence goes on along the minus strand of WNWK01017351.1, from coordinate 5,958 downwards.
AGCATCATGCAGGAGTGTAGCATTCATGCAGGGAGTGTAGCATCATGCAGGAGTAGCATCATGCAGGAGTGAGCATCATGCAGGGGTAGCAGCATGCAGGAGTGTAGCAGGCATGCAGGGGAGTGTAGCAGGCATGCAGGAGTGTAGCAGGCATGCAGGGAGTGTAGCAGGCATGCAGGGAGTGTAGCAGGCATGCAGGGAGTGTAGCAGGCATGCAGGGAGTGTAGCAGGCATGCAGGGAGTGTAGCAGGCATGCAGGAGTGTAGCAGGCATGCAGGGAGTGTAGCAGGCATGCGGGGAGTGTAGCAGCATGAGGGTAGCTAGGCATGCAGGGAGTGTAGCAGGCATGCAGGGGAGTGTAGCAGGCATGCAGGGAGTGTAGCAGGCATGCAGGGAGTGCATGTGCATGCAGGGAGTGTAGCAGGCATGCAGGGAGTGTAGCAGGCATGCAGGGAGTGTAGCAGGCATGCAGGGAGTGAGCAGGCATGCAGGGAGTGTAGCAGGCATGCAGGGAGTAGTAGCAGGCATGCAGGGAGTGTAGCAGGCATGCAGGAGTGTAGCATCATGCAGGGAGTGTAGCATTCATGCAGGAGTGTAGCAGCATGCAGGGAGTGTAGCAGGCATGCAGGGAGTGTGAGCATGCAGGAGTGTAGCAGCATGCAGGGAGTGTAGCAGCATGCAGGGAGTGTAGCATGCATGCAGGGAGTGTAGCAGGTCATGCAGGGAGTGTAGCAGGCATGCAGGAGGTGTAGCAGGCATGCAGGGAGTGTAGCAGGCATGCAGGGAGTGTAGCAGGCATGCAGGGAGTGTAGCAGGCATGCAGGGAGTGTAGCAGGCATGCAGGGAGTGTAGCAGGCATGCAGGGAGTGTAGCAGCATGCAGGGAGTGTAGCAGGCATGCAGGGAGTGTAGCAGGCATGCAGGGAGTGTAGCAGGCATGCAGGGAGTGTAGCAGGCATGCAGGGAGTGTAGCAGGCATGCAGGGAGTGTAGCAGGCATGCAGGGAGTGTAGCAGGCATGCAGGGAGTGTAGCAGGCATGCAGGGAGTGTAGCAGGCATGCAGGGAGTGTAGCAGGCATGCAGGGAGTGTAGCAGGCATGCAGGGAGTGTAGCAGGCATGCAGGGAGTGTAGCAGGCATGCAGGAGTGTAGCAGGCATGCAGGGAGTGTAGCAGGCATGCAGGGAGTGTAGCAGGCATGCAGGGAGTGTAGCAGGCATGCAGGAGTGTAGCAGGCATGCAGGGAGTGTAGCAGGCATGCAGGGAGTGCTAGCAGGCATGCAGGAGTGTACAGCAGGATGCAGGCATGAGTGTAGCAGGCATAGCAGGGAGTGTAGCAGGCATGCAGGGAGTGTAGCAGGCATGCAGGAGAGGTGAGCAGGCATGCAGGGAGTGTAGCAGGCATGCAGGGAGTGACAGGCATGCAGGGAGTGTAGCAGGCATGCAGGGGAGTGTAGCAGGCATGCAGGGAGTGTAGCAGGCATGCAGGGAGTGTAGCAGGAAGGCAGGAGTACCTGATGTCTTTATAGAAGGATTTCCTTCCAAACAATGAAAAACTTCCATCCTCTCCCTCCCGCTTCACAATCACACTCTTCAATAAATGTAGTGACATGTTATTGTACTATTATTTCTTTATTTCATTGTTTTTGTTAATTTAATGTCTATATGTTGTAAAATATTTTAATACTTTTGGGTGTCTAGAACGGATTAATTTATTTCCATTATTTCTAATGGGAAAATAGATTCGAGTTCGAATTCGTGTTCATTGCCCTCGGAACGGATTAATCACGAGAACCAGGGGCTCACTGTATTATGAACAGAGGATCTTTATGAAAGGTCTAGCTTTATATAATAGATTTGCTTACTTTAAATGCTATAAAGTGCTCAAGGATCAATAAGGGTGAATTAACATGACTGATACACAAGGTACTATATTTTAATCTTTAAATTAAATATTATAGTATTTCAGAGTATATATGTTGAGAAAGATATTTTCTTGGTGTATTACAATGTATACACAGATACACTGTGTGCAGAAATAAATGCTGTGAAAAAACCGAAATTCCTGGCCCTTTCAGTGAGAAATCACAAAATCGCTTGGAATTTCACTGTTTTCACTGCAGTACTTCTGCATTTTGTGATATGGCATCTTTACTGTAATCTTATTGAATATACACAGTTCTTAGTGTATATAAAGAGATATACACCTCCCAGTGTATATCCACATACATGCCACCCAGTGTACACAGAGATAGAAATCAGTGTATACACAGATATAGACCTCTCAGTGTGATATATAATAGGCATAAAGAGCACAATGGTGTGTAAAAATAATGTTTATCTATGTATATTGTACAGTATTAAAGAATTAAAAACACTAGTATTTGTATTACACAAGAATTTGAGGTTCATCAAAGTGTTGTTACTAATAAATTGGGTATTAAATGCATTCTATACCCATGCTATGGGCAACAGTTGCCTCTAATGTCCACATATGCATGCTGTGGGCAGACACTACACACCCATCCCGGGCAGTAGCCACCACACACCCATGCTGTGGGCAGTAGTCACCACATACCCATGCTGTGGGGTAGTAGCTCCCACATACCCATACTGTGGGCAGTAGTAGCCACCACATACCCATACTGTGGGCAGTAGGGGTCCCCACATACCCATACTGTGGGCAGTAGTAGCTACCACATACCCATACTGTGGGCACTAGTAGCTCCCAAATACCCATACTGTGGGCAGTAGTCACCACACACCCACAATGTTGCATAACGGGCCCCAAAGAACTAGATTCCAACTTGTTAGCAAAGGGAAGTTACAGTAAAATACAATACCAACTACTGTTTTTTACAAGAATACTGTATTCTGATACAGTAATAAGAAGCACACAATTTTAGTTCAGAAAATCAATTCAGTTATTGAAATGGTCAATTATATTAGGATGACTAAACCTGTAAGGGTTATGTGGTGCCTGGGAGGTTGCCAGGTTTGACCCAAAGGGTACCTCAACCAGCTGGCACCCCGACCAGCTGGCACTCGACCAGCTGGCACCCCGACCAGCTGGCACCCCTCGACCAGCTGGCACTCCCGACCAGCTGGCACCCCAACCAGCTGGTACTCAACCAGCCAGTACTCCCAGCCAGCCGGTACCCCGACCAGCCACCCCGACCACCCGGGGTCCTGACCAGCCGGGTACCCCGACCAGCCGGTACTCTGACCAGCCGGTACTCGACCACCCGGTACCCCTGACCAGCCGGTACCTCGACCAGCTGGTATTTGACCAGCTGGTACTCGACCAGCCAGTACTTTCAGCCAGTCCGGACTCTCGACCGCTGGAGCCTCGACCAGCTGGTACCCCGACCAGCTGGTATTTCCAGCTTGTACTCTCAAGCCCCAACACAACGTATCGGGACGATAAAAAATTTGTGAAATGCTTCTGGCTTAATTTTTGTATATTCGTCTCTGATGTGGCACACTAACTCTGCCCTCCCCCTGCCCTGCCCAATATCCTGCCCTGCCCTATAACACGGTCCTTCCCTCCCCTCCCCAATACAATGAACTGCCCTATACACTGCCCTGCCCAATACCCTGCCCTTTCCCTTCCTGCCCTATCCCCTGACCAATACAATGAACTGCCCTATACACTGCCCTCCCCAATACCCTGCCCTGCCCTCTATACCCTGCAAACAGAAACTGTACTACCACACAACCTTCTCAAGAGTGTCAATCCTTGTATCCCTCTAGTGTGAAATGGAAGCTTGTTAAATGTTTTGCACCGGGACAGCTGCCTATCTCAAAAACATTTAAGACACCAAAAAAAAATCTTAACAATTTATACTTAAATTTATTCTGAACCTACATTTAATTAGTGTACAGTAGAACGTCATTTAGCACGATAGTTACGTTCCTGAAAAAGTCGTGTTAGATAATTTCGTGTTAAATAATTAAAAAGAACTAATGGGAAAAATAGGGTTACGTTCCTGGGAGTCCCCAAAAAGCCAAACAAGTTTTTTTTAGACCAACAGATCTTACAAAAATAAAAGTGAATATGTAATTGTAGTTCATTATCGTGATGTATTATGTTGTTTTTACTGCTTATGACTACAAATGTAATAGAAATAATAGTATTTACCTTAAATTGTGGGTGCTGGTGTTTGTGGATGATTGTGAAGAGAGTGGAGAGTTATGCTGTGGCCCTACTGGGCTGAGGTGGATAGTAGAAGTTCTTGAACTGAAGTCGATGGTTGAACTGAGTGTCTAACTTTAAGTCAGTCAAGTCAGTCAGTCAGTAAGTCAGTCAAGCCATTCAGTAAGTCAGTCAAGTCAGTCAGTAAGTCAGTCATTCAGTAAGTCAGTCAAGCCATTCAGTAAGTCAGTCAAGTCATTCAGTAAGTCAGTCAAGTCATTCAGTAAGTCAGTCAAGTCATTCAGTAAGTCAGTCAAGTCATTCAGTAAGTCAAATCATTCAGTAAGTCAGTCAAGTCATTCGTAAGTCAGTCAAGTCATTCAGTAAGTCAGTCAAGTCATTCAGTCAGTCAAGTTAGTCAGTCAGTCAGTCAGTCAGTCAGTCAGTCAGTCAGTCAGTCAGTCAGTCAGTCAAGTCAGTCAGTCAGTCAGTCAAGTCAGTCAGTCACACAAACTTATGTTTACATCTTTTTTTGTGTACAAAGTAACACTTCATCGGCCACGGGTTATGTCTTGTCTAATATCTTTGTTTTCTTCGTTAATTCAAGATCAAAACACAATTCACTCTCTCTTATTCTTCACAAACAGCTGGCTTGTAGCCAGGACTTTTGGCAGTATGAAATACGTACGAATGCTGGGATGGTGGGGTCTGTGGTGGCTGGGTAAGGCGGGTGGTGTCTGCTGAACCACAACAACAGTATGTAACAAGACTGCTTGTGAGAATGGTTTTTGTTTTTTCCCTTCCCCCAAACTGTAAGTAAGTTTATTCAGGCATACCAGATACAGTTACGAAATTATCATACATAGCAGCATATGTGAGGACCTGGATAACCAAAGTCAGAGTGACTTAGTATATTTCCATTGACTTTTTGGGTTATCCTAGGTTCTCTATATGCTGCTATGTTTATAATGTATGTTAACTGTACTCACCTAATTGTGGTTGCAGGGTCGAGACTCAGCTCCTGGCCCCCTGTATCTGAATAAACTTACAGCTCAGGAAGGAAAAACAAATTCCCCTTCCTCAAAGCATGAGGATTCTTAGGCAGTAAATAACCATGGGCTTACACTTGAAATCACCTGATGCATTACCAAAAGGAGCAAGGTGAAGCGATCCTTTGCTGTCTTGAAGCCTGGTGCACTTTCTCTTGCTGACTGATATAATTGTGTTGGCATTTTCTTCCCGAAAACACTTGTCCGTCAGCATTAACCCTTTGGGGTCGACAGGCCTTCTCAGGAAAGTGTTCCTGGGGTGAAATTTTTTGGGAAAAAAAATTAATTTTTTTATGAAATGATAGAGAATCTTTTTTCCCATCATAACGCCACCAAAATTATGAAATTTGATCGAAAACTAACGGAATTATGCTTCGCGAAGTTAGCGGTAGCCATGACACTACGCATGGCGATTTTGCCCCCTTGGCCCTCTTTCGACAAATTCCACTGTTTCAGTCTCCTAAAATTATAGCTATTTCGCTAGAACTCCATTTTCTATCGATTGAGTACAAGAAACCACCTATTTACCAATTTTATCTACCCAAAATAGTGGTCAGAATATGGCAATTTTCAATTTACGCAAATTTCAAACGATGCCAATTTCAAAATAGGGTCCAGAGTAAACAAGGCAGACATTCCTGGCAAAAAACATGTTCTCTATTCATTAGTCAGTCTCCAGGCCCCCGTTCCATTACTTTTTGCTTTTCATTTTTAATTTTTATTTCACAAAAAAAAGAAGATTTACTGTTATGTATACAACTGCATCATTGTAAAAAG
>WNWK01017350.1:10000-42640 GCA_009830355.1 Cherax destructor | reverse complement strand
CGTTGTGAAGGAAGAGGGGGTTGAGACGAAGAAGAGAGATTAGGAACCTCAGATGGAGTAGTGTCCATCATCGGCCCAGTCTCTGAAATATATTCTGCAATAGCTTCCAGTGTTTCGAAGTCAAAGATGCAGAATGGGAGACTACATTAGAAATGGAAGAAACTATCGGGAGTCAATAGACTGTACTAAAGTAGAGGACGAGGAGGTAGAAGAGGGAACTGTCGTAGGGACTTGGGAGGGCACAGGGATGAAGGTAGAGTATGAGGAGGAGGATGAACCTCCACACACGTTACAGAACTAGTCGGAGGCGAAGAACCTGGCAATAGGGATTTTTTGCCGGGCTTATAAGAGGGGGGGCGCTGAGGTTTAGGTGTAGGACGAGGACGTGTAGACTCAGAACTGTGCGAGTGAATAGAGGAAGGAGTGTGGATAGTATGGGAAGCCGAGGTAGGGACCTCGGAGCCAAGAACATCAAAAGGATTCGAGACAGGGGTGACGGAGGATGAGGCAACCACAGAGGAAGCCGTGGAAGTTGGGACCCCAGAAGCGGGGCGACGTTTAGCAATGCGAGAATAAGAAATACGGGGAAGTTTCCCTTGAAGGCGAAGATGAGAGACAGCCATAGCATAGGAGAAGCCTTCCGCCTCTTTGAGACAACGGATTTCCCGCTGCTCGAAAATGTCATCACCACATGTCTGGAAATTCCGTTGGACAATGGTGTGGGGCAAAATGACAGAACCACAACAAGAATTGAGGGAATGGTGCTTGTCAATAGTAACAGGTGTAGTGTCAATGGTCGTAAGAAGAGAAAGATCGCGAGCTTGGCCAGCATTCTGGACCTTTCAACCTAGGTAGTAGGTTGGTAGACAGCAACCGCCCAGGGACGTACTGCCGTCCTGCCAAGTGAGTGTAAAACGAAAGCCTGTAATTGTTTTACATGATGGTAGGATTGCTGGTGTCTATTTTCTGTCTCAAACACACAAGATTTCAGGTATGTCTTGTTACTCCTACTTACACTTAGGTCACACTACACATTCATGTATAAGTATATATATACACACCCCTCTGGGTTTTCTGCTATTTTCTTACTAGTTCTTGTTCTTATTTCCTCTTATCGTCATGGGGAAGTGGAACAGAATTCTTCCTCCGTAAGCCATGCGTGTCGTAAGAGGCGACTAAACTGCCAGGAGCGAGGGGCTAGTAACCCCTTCTCCTGAATATATTACTAAATGTAAAAGGAGAAACTTTCGTTTTTCCTTTTGGGCCACCCTGCCTCGGTGGGAAACGGCCGACGTGTTGAAAGAAAGTGCACCATTAAGGTAGGGATGTATTAAGAGAGGATAACATGGTAGTAGCGCACCATTAAGAAGATAGGGATGGAGACAACACTTGCGTAGTTCCATCATGGTGTTCATTAAGCTCGGAACATTGGCATACGTCGCTCCCTTCACCAGGAAGTCAAAGTTACGCTCCAGGATCGCTCGGTAGTATTTCTTCTGAATGTTTGTCAATTCAACCTGAAACAAAAAGAGTAAACAAAAGTACATACAGAAGCTAAACTAAGCCTAAATTGTTAAAAGTTTCCAACAGGATAATGAAAATTTCTTTGTTAACATCATAATGCATATTAACCCACTTGTTTAATTAATAGTTTTAAAGTCACCCACAGTGTATATTAGCAAAAACATTTCCCTCCGCACTGAGTGTGCCACCACAATGTTTGTTTGACTCATCAATCATCAAAAATCATTAACCCTTTCAGGGTCCAGACCCCCGATCTGAAACTTGTCCACAGAGTCCAAGAATTTTGAAAAAAAAAAAAATGGTTTGATATTTTTTCTTATGAAATTGTGGTGAATCTTTTTTTCTGAAGGTAATAAAACAAAACGTACAAAATTTGATGGAAAATTGACGAAATTATGCTCTCGCGAATTTTGCTGTATCAGCGATATTTACGCATCAGCAATTTTGCCCACTTTGACTCCCATTATAAGCCAATTATATTATTCCACTCGACCAAATTCTTAGCTATTTCGCTAGTACAGTGGACCCTCGGTTAGCGGTCGTAATCCGTTCCAGGAGCTAGGCCTTTAACCGAAATAATATTCCCCATAAGAATTAATGTAAATACAATTAATCCGTTACAGACAAAAATATTCACCCAAAAATTTTTTTTTAACAATTAAATTAGTATTACATACCTTTATTGAAGACTAATGCTGGCTTCTGGAAGATAGGGAGGAGGAAATAGAGAGGAGTTAGTTTTTGGAAGGGGAATCCCCCTCCAAAAGGACTTCAGGTAACAAGTCCCTCTCTGGGGTTACTTCCCTTCTTTTTCTTTTAATGCCACTAGGACCAGCTTGAGAGTCACTAAAACCTTGTCTAGAAAAATAAGTGTCCAGAGTGCTCTGTTTCTGGCGCCTCTTTAACATTTCCCTGAAGTAGGACAAGGTTTTGTCACTAAACATGTTGCAGATATGGCTTGTTTCAGCTTGTTCAGGATGGTGTTTTTCAACAAAACTTTGTAACCTATTCCACATTCCACACATTTCCTTAATAACTGAAGAAGGCACCTCCTCTCTCTCTCTCTCTCTCTCTCTCTCTCTCTCTCCCTCCTCCTGTGAAGCAAGTTCCTGAGCTGTGGTCTATTGCTGTTCCAGATGAAGCTCTTGCAGCTCTTCAGTTGTTAGCTCTACCCTGTGGTCCTCCACCAACTCTTCCACATCCTCACCACTCACCTCCAACCCCAGGCTGTTCCCCAATGTCACACTATCTTCCACAACAGGCAAAGGGTCATCAGCTGCAAATCCTTCAAAATCCCTCTGTTGGACACAATCTGGCCACAGTGGTCTCCAAGCAGAGTTCAAAGTCCTGGTAGTCACTCCCTCCCAAGCCTTACCTGTAAGGCCTATGCAGTTGTAGATATTGAAGTGAATCTTCCAGAACTCTCTAAGGGTCAATTCAGTGTCTGAGGTCATTTCAAAGCACTTCTGAAACACTGCTTTGGTGTACAGTTTCTTGAAGTTAGAAATGACCTACTGGTCCATGGGCTGGAGAGGAGGAGTGGTGTTAGGAGGCAAGAACTTCACTTTTATAAATTTGAAGTCCCTAGACATTTGGTCTTCCAAGTCTGGAGGATGTGCAGGAGCATTGTCCAGTACCAGGCGGCACTTGAGTCCCAAATTGTTATCCTGAAGGTATTTTTTCACACTTGGGACAAACACATCATCAATCCAATCTTTGAAAATTGACCTTGTGACCCATGCATTTTGACTATTTCCCCATCACACACAATCTTTTCTTGTGAACATTGTGTTTCGTGAACACTCTGGGAGTTTCAGAGTGATACACGAGTAAAGGCTTCACTTTGAAATCCCCACTTGCATTGCTACACAACATGAGATTTAGCCTGTCTTTCATAGGCTTGTGTCCACACAGTCTCTTTTCCTCCTGCGTGATGTAGGTCCTGTTGGGCATTTTCTTCCAAAACAGGCCTGTTTCGTCACAGTTAAACACTTGTTGGGGTTTCAGATTTTCATTTATGTAGTCCTGAAATTCCTGCACAAACTTTTCAGCAGAATGTTTGTCTGAACTTGCAGCCTCACCATGCCTTACAACACTGTGTATGCCACTATGCTTCTTAAATCTCTCAAACCAGCCTTTGCTGGCCCTAAATTCACTACCAGCAGCACTTGTTCCAGGAGTTTTTTCACAAGATCTTCATGCAAACGCCTTGCCTTCTCACAAATAACAGACTCCACTACACTGTCTCCCACCATTTGTTTTTCTTTAATACACAATAATAATAACTTTTCCATTTGTTCCATTATTGGTGACCTTTGTTTCATAAGCACATTTACTCCTTTGGCAACATCAGCCTCCTTGATCTGTTCTTTCTTTGACAGGATGGTTGTAATAGTTGATTTGTTTTTCCCAAACATCCTGGCAAGTTCCAGCACCCGCATACCACTCTCATATTTCTCAATCACTTCTCTCTTAAATTCCATGGTATTTCTCACTCTCCTTGCCACAGGAACTTTACTAGGAACTTTCTTGGGAGCCATGGTTACTTATTTCGCAGTTGCACTGGCAAAAAACAATGGAAAACAGGCGAAATGTTTGTATGAATTAGCAGAAGCTTCCTTACGTACCGAGACACAAACAAACTGAAGCGCAAGCGTCCCCAGCCGGCAGGTTGACACGTCCAATACGGCCGCTAACCGAGTTGACCGGGAGCCGTAAAACCGGCCACTAACCGAGTTGGCCGCTAACCGAGGGTCCACTGTATTACTTCTATTTTATTGACTGAGCACAAGAAACTGCCCAAGCAACTATGTCAACTACCCAATTAAGTGATCGAAAATGGTAATTTGGCCAATTTCACACAAAGTTCAAAATATTCCAATTTCAAAATAGGGTCCAGAATAAACAGTGCAGACATTCCTGGCACTAAAATAACATTTCCTCTGTTTAACAGTTATGTTTCCAGGCTTTACACATGAATTCAATTTTTATTTTTCTCATTCACAAAGAATTTTTATTCACACCAAAAAATAGAAGATTTACTGTTATGCAATACAGCACATTCATGAACACACATTACACCCACCAGCTGACGTGTATTGGATGCATAACATCATTTGTTTACTCTTAAACATTGGCAAAAATCGAACATTTCCGTTACTTTGAGCTCAGTTTCAAGCTATTTTCAGTCCTAAAACCAATCAAAATCATCTATTCTATCAAATGAGACCACGAAACCGCGAATACAACCGTAAAAAACATACGAATATACACCACAAAGTTGCCGTTTTAATCCAAAAACACAGTATCAGTTTATTTTTCTCATTATGCACTGCATGCTGCAGGATTTGTTTTATATGGTGCACACTTTCCACATAGATGCATTCTCTCGTACCTATTTCCAAATTTACTGCTCACAGCTGAGCTGAGCTCATGGCGTAGTACTACGGCTTAGACTCTGGCTTCAAAGCCGTAGAACTATGGGACGGACCCTCAAAGGGCTAAGGATGATAAACATTATAGTATTGTATTATAAATTATGTTATCAATATTTTCCTCAACAATAAAGACAGTTATTAATATTTACCTCAATAATGGTCTCCTCCTTGGGTGCCAGAGACTTCTCCACGTCTTCCTTCATCCTGCGAAGCATCATTGGCTTGAGCAATGCCTGCAACTTGTTCACCTGATCTTCCGTCTGCAAGTTGCCAAACTCTTGCAGGAAGGATTCCTGTGAGGAGAACTGTGTTGGTTCCAGGAAGTTGAGTAGAGAGAAGAGCTCAGTGACGTTGTTTTGCAGGGGAGTGCCAGACAGCAACACTCTGTGCTCCAGGAACATCAATCTCAAACCTTCCAGCAACTTGCAGTTCTAACAAGTAACAAATTAAAAATATCATTGAAGGACATTTTAATCTGTTTGATAGTAGAATTGTTAACATATTGGTCACCTCCCACTGAGGTCACCTAACACATTCACCATCATTCATTAGATGTCTGTCTTATTTATATCAAAATTAAGTCATAATAAGAGGTTCTACAGGCAGTGTTTGTCTTCAAATAAATATTTATCAATGTTATAAAAACAGTCAAAACCTTGTTCACCACTAGTCTTAAACTTGTTGAGGCACTGACCCTGTTCTTGAGCCTGTGAGCCTCATCGATGATGCAACATCTCCAGTGGATCTCCTTGAGTTCCAGGCAATCAGAGATGATCACCTCGAAGGTAGTGATTAATACGTTGAACTTGTATACATTGGGAATGCGGTTACCCTTGTCGTCCTTGTAGTACATCTCGTACTCCAGGATCATGTTGCGACTCCCTTGCCTGTACAACATCATTGCAAACTTAAACACTGTGTCATTAGCATTAAGTTTGGAAAATAATGAAGGGAGTTCTATGCACTTTTGTTATAAACTAAACACTTAGCATTTTACTCGCATGATTTCTGTCATAACTTTCAAAGTTTTCAGGAAGTTTTGTAAAGAGTCCAAACAGTCATTTTTGCTACTGAGGAGCAATTGTGATTAACTGGGACCCACCTCTCTCAGGTCTACAACTGCACTGCTTCACATCTCTCAAATTTACAACTACACTGCATTATAATCTATCTTGTTGTAAACTAGTACAGTTGCCCCACATACAACTTACAATCCATGGTAAACTATTTTGTTGTAAACTAGTGCAGTTACCCCACACAACTTATGATCCATGGTTATAAACTAGAGCAGTTACCCCCACACAACTTACAATCCATGGTAAACTATCTAGTTGTAAACTAATACAGTTACCATATACATAACTTACGATCCATGGTAAACTATAATATTAAGGTCTGTCCAGCTCTCAAATTCTCGTTGCCAGTTAGGGATGGTGGAGAGCGGTGCGATGATCAGGTAGGGTCCACGGATGCCATATTTATAACAAGCCTCCACGAAAGTCAGTGACTGGATGGTCTTCCCGAGTCCCATCTCGTCTGCCAGGATACAGTTGCGCCTGAGACAACACAACTACATTAATATATGTAAACACATACAGGAATGTTAGTTGTAACACAATGAGGTAGTGTGACCCATAACAGTTTAAACATTCACCATTATTCATTCAACTATTGTCTGTCTTGCCAGAACTACAACATCCTCACTTCTTCAGAGTGAAGGCACTCAACTTCCCACCTCCAGGACTTAAGTCCGGCTAACTGGATTCCCTGAATCCTTTCAAGTTACCTTGCAAACACACTCCAACAGCACCAATCGTCTAAATTTCTAAGACACTTGCACCAGCCTGCTGGATGTCCAAGCCTCTAGAACTCGAAACCTCCTTCACCCCATCCCTCCAACACAACATATTCAATACACAAGGTGTCAAGCTTACAACACAAAAGTTACACACACACAGGGTCCCAGAGGTCAGACAATTTTACAATACTTGGATAAAATTCAAGAAGCAATACCAGAAGTCATGACTTGACCCCTGCAAAACAACTAGGCGAGGACAGACAAGTGGTAGTATTGAGACAAGTGGTAGTACTGAAACAAGTGGTAGTACTGAAACAAGTGGTAGTACTGAAACAAGTGGTAGTACTGAAACAAGTAGTACTGAAACAAGTGGTAGAACTGAGACAAGTGGTAGTACTGAGACAAGTGGTAGTATTGAGACAAGTGGTAGTACTGAAACAAGTGGTAGTACTGAAACAAGTGGTAGTACTGAAACAAGTGGTAGTACTGAGACAAGTGGTAGTACTGAGACAAGTGGTAGTATTGAGACAAGTGGTAGTATTGAGACAAGTGGTAGTATTGAGACAAGTGGTAGTACTGAAACAAGTGATAGTACTGAGACAAGTGGTAGTTTCTGAAACAAGTGGTAGTACCAAGTCAAGTGGTAGTACTGAGACAAGTGGTAGTACTGAAACAAGTGGCAGTACTGAAACAAGTAGTAGTACCGAAACAAGTGGTAGTATTGAAACAAGTGGTTAATGAAACTTACGAGTTATAATAAGAGAAGCTGAGCCAGTTGAGGCCCTCCAGTTGGTACTCTCTCAGAGTGTTGTTGTTCTTGTACTCAGGTGTCACCTCCAGCTTCTTCCACTCACTGGGTTTAGGTCGCTTCTTGGGCTTCCACTCTGACTTGTGTGGTGGGTCTTTGTATGCCAGGTACGCCTCAATCTGTGCACAAGACACAAACTCTCAGGAAGTATTTCTTCAGCCTGAGGGATGTCAAAGTATTAATAGCAGGTACGAAATGGCCCACAAGGCTAGGAGTGACTGTGGCAAGCTGAGAGGCAGGACCCGGAGCTACGACTGCAACCCCACACAGTAGAGTACATACCTTGAGTATCATAATCGTCCACCCTCTCCCAGGCAGAGTACATGTACCACAACAACCACACAGAGTACGTACCTTGAGTGTCAACATCGTCCTATATCTCCCAGGTAGAGTACATGTACCACAACAACCACACAGTAGAGTACATACCTTGAGAGTATCAACATCCTCCTCCATCTCCCAGGTAGAGTACATGTACCACAACAACCACACAGTAGAGTACGTACCTTGAGTGTCAACATCGTCCTAAATCTCCCAGGTAGAGTACATGTACCACAACAACCACACAGTAGAGTACGTACCTTGAGTGTCAACATCGTCCTCCATCTCCCAGGTAGAGTACATGTACCACAACAACCACAGAGTACATGTACCACAACAACCACACAGTACTTGTACCAAAACAACCCCACAGTAGAGTACGTACCTTGAGTGTCAACATCGTCCTAAATCTCCCAGGTAGAGTACATGTACCACAACAACCACACAGTAGAGTACGTACCTTGAGTGTCAACATCGTCCTCCATCTCCCAGGTAGAGTACATGTACCACACAGTACATGTACCACAACCACCACACAGTAGAGTACGTACCTTGAGAGTGTCAACATCGTCCTAAATCTCCCAGGTAGAGTACATGTACCACAACAACCACACAGTAGAGTACGTACCTTGAGTGTCAACATCGTCCTCCATCTCCCAGGTAGAGTACATGTACCACAACAACCACACAGTACTTGTACCACAACCACCACACAGTAGAGTACGTACCTTGAGAGTGTCAACATCATCCTTCATCTCCCAGGTAGAGTACATGTACCACAACAACCACAGAGTACATGTACCACAACAACCACAGAGTACATGTACCACAACAACCACACAGTACTTGTACCACAACCACCACACAGAGTACGTACCTTGAGAGTGTCAACATCATCCTCCATCTCCCAGGTAGAGTCCTCATAGGAGAGTGCCTTCCACTTGACCAGGTAATGTTTGATCAACTTTCCGCTGGTGGGGTCCGTGGTTTCCGTCATGTCTAGAATGCGGTCCACCTCGGTATAATCCGGGTTAAACAATTCTTCCTCCAACTAAAATAAAACAATGATAGAAATAATCAATAGGGAATTGCTTGATTGGTTTTATAAGTTAAAAAACCTATTTGCTTCATTAGTTTAATTAAGTTTAAAGCCTATCTACTACACAAGTGTTGGTTTACAATGGACCGTTGATTAAGACGTAATCTTGGAGGAAGTTCTTGGCTGTTCCAACATTAAAACTTTTATGACTTAGTCAAGTTCACTTATGACAGCTTAGCCAAGTTCACTTATGACAGCTTAGCCAAGTTCACTTATGACAGCTTAGCCAAGTTCACTTATGACAGCTTAGCCAAGTTCACTTATGACAGCTTAGCCAAGTTCACTTATGACAGCTTAGCCAAGTTCACTTATGACAGCTTTGCCAAGTTCACTTATGACAGCTTTGCCAAGTTCACTTATGACAGCTTTGCCAAGTTCACTTACGACAGCTTTGCCAAGTTCACTTACGACAGCTTTGCCAAGTTCACTTACGACAGCTTTGCCAAGTTCACCTTACGACAGCTTTGCCAAGTTCACTTACGACAGCTTTGCCAAGTTCACTTACGACAGCTTTGCCAAGTTCACTTACGACAGCTTTGCCAAGTTCACTTACGACAGCTTTGCCAAGTTCACTTACGACAGCTTTGCCAAGTTCACTTACGACAGCTTTGCCAAGTTCACTTACGACAGCTTTGCCAAGTTCACTTACGACAGCTTTGCCAAGTTCACTTACGACAGCTTTGCCAAGTTCACTTACGACAGCTTTGCCAAGTTCACTTACGACAGCTTTGCCAAGTTCACTTACGACAGCTTTGCCAAGTTCACTTACGACAGCTTTGCCAAGTTCACTACACTTTGCCAAGTTCCTGACAGCTTTGCCAAGTTCACTTACGACAGCTTTGCCAAGTTCACTTACGACAGCTTTGCCAAGTTCACTTACGACAGCTTTGCCAAGTTCACTTACGACAGCTTTGCCAAGTTCACTTACGACAGCTTTGCCAAGTTCACTTACGACAGCTTTGCCAAGTTCACTTACGACAGCTTTGCCAAGTTCACTTACGACAGCTTTGCCAAGTTCACTTACGACAGCTTTGCCAAGTTCACTTACGACAGCTTTGCCAAGTTCACTTACGACAGCTTTGCCAAGTTCACTTACGACAGCTTTGCCAAGTTCACTTACGACAGCTTTGCCAAGTTCACTTACGACAGCTTTGCCAAGTTCACTTACGACAGCTTTGCCAAGTTCACTTACGACAGCTTTGCCAAGTTCACTTACGACAGCTTTGCCAAGTTCACTTACGACAGCTTTGCCAAGTTCACTTACGACAGCTTTGCCAAGTTCACTTACGACAGCTTTGCCAAGTTCACTTACGACAGCTTTGCCAAGTTCACTTACGACAGCTTTGCCAAGTTCACTTACGACAGCTTTGTCAAGTTCACTTATGACAGCTTTGTCAAGTTCACTTATGACAGCTTTGTCAAGTTCACTTATGACAGCTTTGTCAAGTTCACTTATGACAGCTTTGTCAAGTAGAATATAGTGTCATGGCACTGCATTGTGGGAGTTACCCCTCCAACTCACAGACAGCAGTGTCAGGTGTCAGACAGCAGTGTCAAGTGTCAGACAGCAGTGTCAAGTGTCAGACAGCAGTGTCATGTGTCAGACAGCAGTGTCAAGTGTCAGACAGCAGTGTCAAGTGTCAGACAGCAGTGTCAAGTGTCAGACAGCAGTGTCAAGTGTCAGACAGCAGTGTCAAGAGTCAGACAGCAGTGTCAAGTGTCAGACAGCAGTGTCAAGTGTCAGACAGCAGTGTCAAGTGTCAGACAGCAGTGTCAAGTGTCAGACAGCAGTGTCAAGTGTCAGACAGCAGTGTCAAGTGTCAGACAGCAGTGTCAAGTGTCAGACAGCAGTGTCAAGTGTCAGACAGCAGTGTCAAGTGTCAGACAGCAGTGTCAAGTGTCAGACAGCAGTGTCAAGTGTCAGACAGCAGTGTCAGGTCACACAACCTCTCCCGTCTCAGTGTTATAATGCATTTGGTGTGTAGGTCTGGTGCGCACGTCTGGTGTGCACGTCTGGTGCGCACGTCTGGTGCGCACGTCTGGTGTGCACGTCTGGTGTGCACGTCTGGTGTGCACGTCTGGTGTGCACGTCTGGTGCGTACGTCTGGTGCGTACATCTCCTGTACACATCTGGTGCATACATCGGGTGCGGATGTCTGCTGCGTACACATTTCATACAGTACTCAGCTGTGTTAGTCAATCAATTATTGATATACCTTGTGTGTGTAGGTCTGGTGTGTAGGTCTGGTGTGTAGGTCTGGTGTGTAGGTCTGGTGTGTAGGTCTGGTGTGTAGGTCTGGTGTGTAGGTCTGGTGTGTAGGTCTGGTGTGTAGGTCTGGTGTGTAGGACTGGTGTGTAGGACTGGTGTGCAGTGGTCGGAGAAGTGGCAGATGCAGTTTAATGTAGACAAATGCAAAGTTCTAAATGTTGGGCAGGGCAATAACCATGCCACATATAAACTGAATAATGTAGATCTTATTACTTGTGATTGCGAGAAGGATTTAGGAGTTCTGGTTAGTAGTAATCTTAAACCAAGACAACAGTGCATAAGTGTTCGCAATAAAGCTAACAGAATCCTTGGCTTCATATCTAAAAGTATAAATAATAGAAGTCCTCAGGTTGTTCTTCAACTCTATATATCTTTGGTTAGGCCTCATTTAGATTATGCTGCACAGTTCTGGTCACCGTATTACAGAATGGATATAAATGCACTGGAAAACGTACACAGGAGGATGACAAAGTTGATCCCATGTATCAGAAACCTTCTCTATGAGGATAGACTGAGGGCCTTGAATCTGCACTCTCTAGAAAGGCATAGAATTAGGGGGATATGCTTGAGGTGTATAAATGGAAAACAGGAATAAACAAAGGGGATGTAAATAGTGTGCTGAAAATATCCAGCCAAGACAGGACTCGCAGCAATGGTTTCAAGTTGGAAAAGTTCAGATTCAGGAAGGATATAGGAAAGCACTGGTTTGGTAATAGAGTTGTGGATGAGTGGAACAAACTCCCGAGTACCGTCATAGTTTTAAAAATAGGTTAGATAAATACGTAAGTGGGTGTGGGTGGGTGTGAGTTGGACCTGATTTGCTTGTGCTACTAGGTCGGATGCGGTACTAATTCCTTAAGTGGAAGTGACCTGACTACCTGGAGAGGGTTATTTCCAGGTGGGGTGCGGTGGGTGTGAGTTGGTCCAGACTAGCTTATCCTACTAGGTCAGATGCAGTGCTCCTTCCTTAAGTGAATGTAACCTGACCTGGCTGGGTCGGGGCATTGGCTTAAGCTGGTTGGAGACTTGGACCTGCCTCGCATGGGCCAGTAGGCCTGCTGCAGTGTTCCTTCTTTCTTATGTTCTTATGTGTATAGTAACTATGGCAACCAAGTGTATAGTAACCATGGCAATTAGGTGTATAGCAACCATGGCAATTAGATGTATAGCAACCATGGCAATTAGGTGTATAGTAACCATGGCAATTAGATGTATAGTAACCATGGCAATTAGGTGTATAGCAACCATGGCAACCAGGTGTATAGTAACCATGGCAACCAGGTGTATAGTAACCATGACAACCAGGTGTATAGTAACGATGGCAACCAGGACGACAGTGAAGCTGCAAGTGGCAAGAAACACTTAAGTGATCAACAACCGACTGGTATAACAACCAACTGGTATAACAACCAACTGGTATAACAAGTGACTGTCAACAACTTACAAAGTCCATCAGGTTATGACTGGTACAATAACTTACAAAGTCCATCAGGTTATGACTGGTACAACAAGTGACTGGTACAATAACTTACAAAGTCCATCAGGTTATGGCTGGTCGCTCTCTTAACTTTATACCGCTTGATCTTGCCATTTATTCTCTTGTCTCCCTTAAAGAGTTCATCTTCGGTCCTCCACTCACAGTGAAGGTACGAGAACGATCGATACTTTACAAAGAATTCTTCGACATCTATCTTCTTCATCCCTCCTTTATTATTCTTCTTATCTTCTTTGCCTGTATAAGAAACATTATTATTATTGTGCCACATGAATCATACCAAGGTACACTTAACTAAAAGACTAAGGAAACACACTAACCATTGTTCATTCAATAGCTCTCTTGCCAGAAGTGTGCAGGCAACATAATTCAAATGTTGTCTGAACTGTAACATCCTCACTCATCCTTCAGAGTGCAGGCACTGTACTTCCCACCTCCACAACTGTAACATCCTCACTCATCATTCAGGGTACAGGTCCTGTACTTCGCACCTCCACAACTGTAACATCCTCACTCATCCTTAAGGGTAAAGGCACTGTAATTCCCACCTCCACAACTGTAACATCTTCACTCATCCTTCAGGGTACAGGCACTGTACTTCCCACCTCCACAACTGTAACATCCTCACTCACCCTTCAGAGTGCAGGCACTGTACTTCCCACCTCCAGGACAAGTCTGGCTAAATGGTTTTCATAAATACTTCACTCACACTCCAACAGCAGGTCAATTACATCCCAATTGTCTCCACTTACTCTTATCCAAGACACTCACATGATGGTCACTGCAGGATGGTCACTGCAGGATGGTCAAGCCTCCAACATCCTGGTAACTCCTGCCTACAACCATCCCTGGCACAACCCCTTCCTTTTCTACCTTCAACCTCAGATTTATACACCCTTTTTATCAACATATCCTATCTGTCTACCTGCCTTTGCTATCTCTACAAGCCCTCTCCATCTACCTGCCTTTGCCATCTCTACAAGCCCTCTCCATCTACCTGCCTTTGCCATCTCTACAAGCCTTCTCCATCTACCTGCCTTTGCCATCTCTACAAGCCCTCTCCATCTACCTGCCTTTGCCATGTCTACAAGCCCTCTCCATCTACCTGCCTTTGCCATATCTACAAGCCCTCTCCATCTACCTGCCTTTGCCATCTCTACAAGCCCTCTCCATCTACCTGCCTTTGCCATCTCTACAAGCCCTCTCCATCTACCTGCCTTTGCCATCTCTACAAGCCCTCTCCATCTACCTGCCTTTGCCATGTCTACAAGCCCTCTCCATCTACCTGCCTTTGCCATGTCTACAAGCCCTCTCCATCTACATGCCTTTGCCATCTCTACAAGCCCTCTCCATCTACCTGCTTTTGCCATCTCTACAAGCCCTCTCCATATACCTGCCTTTGCCATCTCTACAAGCCCTCTCCATCTACCTGCCCTTGCCATCTCTACAAGCCCTCTCCACCTCTCCATGTACTTGCCCTTGCCACCTCTACAAGCCCTCTCCATCTACCTGCCCTTGCCACCTCTACAAGCCCTCTTCACCTCTCCATGTACTTGCCCTTGCCACCTCTACAAGCCCTCTCCACCTCTCCATCTACCTGCCCTTGCCACCTCTACAAGCCCTCTTCACCTCTCCATCTACCTGCCTTTGCCACCTCTACAAGCCCTCTCCATCTACCTGCCTTTGCCACCTCTACAAGCCCTCTCCATCTACCTGCCTTTGCCACCTCTACAAGCTCTCTTCACCTCTCCATGTACTTGCCCTTGCCACCTCTACAAGCCCTCTCCACCTCTCCATGTACTTGCCCTTGCCACCTCTACAAGCCCTTTTCACCTCTCCATCTACCTGCCCTTGCCACCTCTACAAGCCCTCTCCACCTCTCCATGTACTTGCCCTTGCCACCTCTACAAGCCCTCTCCATCTACCTGCCTTTGCCATCTCTACAAGCCCTCTCCATCTACATACCTTTGGCATCTCTACAAGCCCTCTCCATCTACCTGCCTTTGCCATTTCTACAAGCCCTCTCCATTTACCTGCCTTTGCCATCTCTACAAGCCCTCTCCATCTACCTGCCCTTGCCACCTCTACAAGCCCTCTCCACCTCTCCATGTACTTGCCCTTGCCACCTCTACAAGCCCTTTTCACCTCTCCATCTACCTGCCCTTGCCACCTCTACAAGCCCTCTCCACCTCTCCATGTACTTGCCCTTGCCACCTCTACAAGCCCTCTCCATCTACCTGCCTTTGCCACCTCTACAAGCCCTCTTCACCTCTCCATGTACTTGCCCTTGCCACCTCTACAAGCCCTCTCCACGTACTTGCCCTTGCCACCTCTGCAAGCCCTCTTCACCTCTCCATGTACTTGCCCTTGCCACGTCTACAAGCCCTCTTCACCTCTCCATGTACTTGCCCTTGCCACCTCTACAAGCCCTCTTCACCTCTCCATGTACTTGCCCTTGCCACCTCTACAAGCCCTCTTCACCTCTTCATGTACTTGCCCTTGCCACCTCTTAACCCTTTACCGGGCAGGACCGTGTAGAGACGGTCCTAAACACGTGTTTTTTGCACGTGTCATCCTACTCCCCCAGCGCATCTAGGTTCCCGTTCTCTGTTTCTGACCAATCACAAGCCTTCTGTGAGTCGCTCCAGCTAAGTGAGACCGGCATCTGCTCGCTTCCCATTGGTTGAGAGACCAAAATGTAAACACTTCTCGCTTGGCGTCACCCAGAGCCAGATTTTTGCTCTTCTTCCACTCATATACACTGTGATTATACTCTCTACAATGTCGGTAAGTACTTATTGTTGTGTCCAGTGTGTAAATGAATAGTTTAGGCATATTTTGAGATATATATCAGGAGTTAGATATGCATAATATGAGTGTACCATGCAATTGAAAAAGTGCAACAAAAGAGGACCGTGTACAGACGGTCCCGCCCGTCAGGGCCACATTTCAAATTTCAGTAAATAAATATTTATATAAAAATTTCTAGTGCATATATGAATTCTGTAGTGGTCTGGGTGTGTACAGAACATTCTTATTGTCATTCCAGATCAATGAGAAATTGTTCTATTGTGAACCCTTCCAACAGAAGTTCAAATATCTCTGCATTTTGGTGGAAAGTGACTCAGATCCAGAACCAGATGACCTGTTGCCATCTCCAGTGCAGTACCAACGTGCAGAAAGGCCTGATGACAGTGTGAGGTTTGACCAAAATGATAGGTTTGATAAAATGCTAGGTCACTGGCCAGTGCAAGGCAGAATATTTACATGCAATTATTGCAGCAAAACAAAAAATCATGTCACATCCTCATTTTTGTGTGCCGTATGCAAGGTAAATCTATGCATCAAGAAGGAAAGAAATTGCTTCATAGCCTTTCATTGTAGCAATTAGTGATCAAGAATGATTGTTTTTCTCAGGAAATTCAGGAATATGGGACTTGAAAGTTTTATCCCTTTGCAATGTGTCCATGTTGCTCTTTGGTTCACTTATATATTTTTTATACCTACAAAATGTTTGGAAACAAGTTCCATTTGTGTTTTTGATATTGTATATTAGTATAATAAAATAGAAAAATACTTATTTGGTGTTTTATTAACAATTGCAAATTTGCAACATTCAGAATTTGACACCCTTTAACGGTCAGGACCGTCTGTAGACGGTCCTTGAATATTGGCAATTGCGTGAAAAGTTTTTTTAGAATTTCAATTATATGGGCTCATTATCCTTACATTGAGTTACTCTATCCACTCATATGAAACACATTTCGAAATTATCATTTTCCAGGGAGTGCCCGGTAAAGGGTTAAAGCCCTCTTCACCTCTCCATGTACTTGCCCTTGCCACCTCTACAAGCCCTCTTCACCTCTCCACGTACTTGCCCTTGCCACCTCTACAAGCCCTCTTCACCTCTCCATGTACTTGCCCTTGCCACCTCTACAAGCCCTCTTCACCTCTCCATCTACCTGCCCTTGCCACCTCTACAAGCCCTCTTCACCTCTCCATGTACTTGCCCTTGCCACCTCTTCAAGCCCTCTTCACCTCTCCATCTACCTGCCCTTGCCACCTCTACAAGCACTCTCCACGTACTTGCCCTTGCCACCTCTACAAGCCCTCTTCACCTCTCCACGTACTTGCCCTTGCCACCTCTACAAGCCATCTTCACCTCTCCATGTACTTGCCCTTGCCACCTCTACAAGCCCTCTTCACCTCTCCATCTACCTGCCCTTGCCACCTCTACAAGCCCTCTTCACCTCTCCATGTACTTGCCCTTGCCACCTCTTCAAGCCCTCTTCACCTCTCCATCTACCTGCCCTTGCCACCTCTACAAGCCCTCTTCACCTCTCCATGTACTTGCCCTTGCCACCTCTACAAGCCCTCTCCACGTACTTGCCCTTGCCACCTCTACAAGCCCTCTTCACCTCTCCATGTACTTGCCCTTGCCACCTCTTCAAGCCCTCTTCACCTCTCCATCTACCTGCCCTTGCCACCTCTACAAGCCCTCTTCACCTCTCCATGTACTTGCCCTTGCCACCTCTACAAGCCCTCTCCACGTACTAGCCCTTGCCACCTCTACAAGCCCTCTTCACCTCTCCATGTACTTGCCCTTGCCACCTCTACAAGCCCTCTTCACCTCTCCATCTACCTGCATCACATTATAATTTCTACACTTACAATTTTCTATATAATAATCAAACTGTTTCTTTGCTAAGTGTTTCTTTACTAACTGTTTCTTTGCTAACAGTGTTTCTTTGCTAACAGTGTTTCTTTGCTAACAAGTGTTTCTTTACTAACAAGTGTTTCTTTGCTAACAAGTGTTTCTTTACTAACAAGTGTTTCTTTACTAACAAGTGTTTCTTTACTAACAAGTGTTTCTTTACTAACAAGTGTTTCTTTACTAACAAGTGTTTCTTTACTAACAAGTGTTTCTTTGCTAACAAGTGTTTCTTTGCTAACAAGTGTTTCTTTGCTAACAGTGTTTCTTTGCTAACAGTGTTTCTTTGCTAACAGTGTTTCTTTGCTAACTGTTTTTTGCTAACAGTGTTTCTTTGCTAACAGTGTTTCTTTGCTAACAGTGTTTCTTTGCTAAAGTGTTTCTTGCTAACAGTGTTTCTTTCTCAAAGTGTTTCTTGCTAACAGTGTTTCTTTGCTAACAGTGTTTCTTTGCTAACAGTGTTTCTTTGCTAACAGTGTTTCTTTGCTAACAGTGTTTCTTTGCTAACAGTGTTTCTTTGCTAACAGTGTTTCTTTGCTAACAGTGTTTCTTTGCTAACAGTGTTTCTTTGCTAACAGTGTTTCTTTGCTAACAAGTGTTTCTTTGCTAACAGTGTTTCTTTACTAACAAGTGTTTCTTTGCTAACAGTGTTTCTTTGCTAACAGTGTTTCTTTACTAACAGTGTTTCTTTACTAACAGTGTTTCTTTGCTAACAGTGTTTCTTTGCTAACAGTGTTTCTTTACTAACAGTGTTTCTTTACTAACAGTGTTTCTTTACTAAGAGTGTTTCTTTACTAAGAGTGTTTCTTTACTAAGAGTGTTTCTTTACTAACAGTGTTTCTTTACTAACAGTGTTTCTTTACTAAGAGTGTTTCTTTACTAAGAGTGTTTCTTTACTAAGAGTGTTTCTTTACTAACAGTGTTTCTTTACTAACAGTGTTTCTTTACTAACAGTGTTTCTTTACTAACAGTGTTTCTTTACTAACAGTGTTTCTTTACTAACAGTGTTTCTTTACTAACAAGTGTTTCTTTGCTAACAAGTGTTTCTTTGCTAACAAGTGTTTCTTTGCTAACAAGTGTTTCTTTACTAACAAGTGTTTCTTTACTAACAAGTGTTTGTTTACTAACAAGTGTTTGTTTACTAACAAGTGTTTGTTTACTAACAGTGTTTCTTTATTAACAAGTGTTTCTTTGCTAACAGTGTTTCTTTACTAACAGTGTTTCTTTACTAACAAGTGTTTCTTTACTAACAAGTGTTTCTTTACTAACAAATGTTTGTTTACTAACAGTGTTTCTTTACTAACAAGTGTTTCTTTGCTAACAGTGTTTCTTTACTAACAGTGTTTCTTTGCTAACAGTGTTTCTTTACTAACAAGTGTTTCTTTGCTAACAAGTGTTTCTTTGCTAACAGTGTTTCTTTGCTAACAGTGTTTCTTTGCTAACAGTGTTTCTTTGCTAACAGTGTTTCTTTGCTAACAGTGTTTCTTTGCTAACAGTGTTTCTTTCTAACAGTGTTTCTTTGCTAACAGTGTTTCTTTGCTAACAGTGTTTCTTTGCTAACAGTGTTTCTTTGCTAACAGTGTTTCTTTGCTAACAGTGTTTCTTTGCTAACAGTGTTTCTTTGCTAACAGTGTTTCTTTGCTAACAGTGTTTCTTTGCTAACAGTGTTTCTTTGTTAACAGTGTTTCTTTGCTAACAGTGTTTCTTTGCTAACAGTGTTTCTTTGCTAACAGTGTTTCTTTGCTAACAGATGTGTAAAGGAAAACAATGAAGGAAGGAAAACGTTCATAACTAGATCAAGTTATGATGATGTGGTTTATGTTAGGTGTAAGTGAAGATCAAGTTATGATGACATGGTTTATGTTAGGTGTAAGTGAAGATCAAGTTATGATGATGTGGTTTATGTTAGGTGTAAGTGAAGATCAAGTTATGATGAAGTGGTTTATGTTAGGTGTAAGTGAAGATCAAGTTATGATGAAGTGGTTTATGTTAGGTGTAAGTGAAGATCAAGTTATGATGAAGTGGTTTATGTTAGGTGTAAGTGAAGATCAATTATGATGACATGGTTTATGTTAGGTGTAAGTGAAGATCAATTATGATGACATGGTTTATGTTAGGTGTAAGTGAAGATCAAGTTATGATGATGTGGTTTATGTTAGGTGTAAGTGAAGCTATGAGTTAAATTTCATTTCTTCAATTTGGAAGGGTCAGTGATGAACTTTCTTGTGTAAGTCAAATTGGTTAACATTAACTCTCTCATTGTCACGGGGCTGTGATGCCACTATCGGTCCCATAGTATGACGCCATGAGCTCAACTCACTCAGATAAGCTGCGAGCGGTAAATCTGGGCCTAGATATGAGAGAATACATCTGTGTGGTAAGTGTGCACTATGTTAAAAAAATCCTGCAGCACGCAGTGCACGAGAAAAAAAATGAGACCGTATTTTTGGCGTAAAACAGTGACTTTGTATTCTCGTTTTTCTTGTCTTATTTGATAGAATGAAAGCTATATTACAGAAATAGAGATGATTTTGATTGGTTTCAGGAGGAAAAGTATCTTGAAACTGGGCTCAAAGCGGAAATGTTCAATTTTTGCTGATGTTCAAGAGTAAACAAATCACGTCACGTGTCCAATATGTGTCCAACTGGCCGGTCTAATATGCAGTCATGAATGGGTTGATGTTATTTATACATTAATGCAGTAATCTGCATAACAGTAAATCTTCTATTTTTTTGTGTGAATAAAATTTCAGAACGAAAAGCAAGCATAATATAAAAGGGGCCTGGAGACGTGACTAATGAACAGAGGCCAAGAATGTCCCCATTGTTTGTTCTGGACTCTATTCTGAAATTGGTATTTCTTGAAATTTGTGTAACTGGCCAAATTACCAATTTCTGATCACTTTATTGGGTAGTTGAAACAGGTAAATGGGCAGTTTCTTGTACTCAATCGACAGAATAGAAGGAATACTAGTGAAATAGCTATGAATTTGGTCGACTGGGCATAAAATGGGCAAAATCTCTGATACCTAAATGTCGCTGAGACCGCTAACTCTGAGAGTGCATAATTCTTTAAGTTTTCCATTAAATTTCGAACTTTTGGTTTCACTACATACAAAAAAAGATTCTCTATCATTTCATAAGATTTTTTTTTTTTTTTAATTCTTCAACACTGGGAGAAAGTTTGTGAGCAGCAGGGGTCGCGACAGTGAAAGTTTGTGAGCAGCAGGGGTCGGGACAGTGAAAGTTTGTGAGCAGCAGGGGTCGCGACAGTGAAAGTTTGTGAGCAGCAGGGGTCGTGACAGTGAAAGTTTGTGAGTAGCAGGGGTCGTGACAGTGAAAGTTTGTGAGCAGCAGGGGTCGCGACAGTGAAACTTTGCGAGCAGCAGGGGTCGTGACAGTGAAACTTTGCGAGCAGCAGGGGTCGTGACAGTGAAAGGGGTAATCAACTTGTACTGATTTATGGGATATTTTAAAGGCAGCATGAGGTGGTTAGCTGTTAAGTGTATTATAACCTAACCACTCTAATCCAGAAAAATCACTGATCCGGAACCTTACAGGTCCCAATGATGCAGTGATAGTCAACCTGTACTATGGTACAGTGAACTTATCACACAGTACTGTTACAGTGAACTTATCACACAGTACTATGGTACAGTGAACTTATCACACAGTACTATGTTACAGACCCGAAACAGATTAATAATATCACCATCAACAAAAGATCTCAAAGATACAAGAAAGAACATAGAAACAAAGAATATTGGATAAAGAGACCAGAATATATATTATAATTACCAGCTTGTTGTGTCTGCTGGAGTTCATCATCTGTGTCTGTCTCTACCTCTCTCTGACCGGTCCTTATACCCAGGATGCTCTGTACCACCATAGTGTCTTCACTGTTAGCATCCTGAAACAATACAAGTATAGTGTACCACCATAGTGTCTTGACTGTTAGCATCCTGAAACAACACAAGTATAGTGTACCACCATAGTGTCTTCACTGTTAGCATTCTGAAACAACACAAGTATAGTGTACCACCATAGTGTCATCACTGTTAGCATTCTGAAACAACACAAGTATAGTGTACCACCATAGTGTCTTCACTGTTAGCATTCTGAAACAACACAAGTATAGTGTACCACCATAGTGTCTTCACTGTTAGCATTCTGAAACACAAGTATAGTGTACCACCATAGTGTCTTCACTGTTAGCATTCTGAAACAACACAAGTATAGTGTACCACCATAGTGTCTTCACTGTTAGCATTCTGAAACACAAGTATAGTGTACCACCATAGTGTCTTCACTGTTAGCATTCTGAAACAACACAAGTATAGTGTACCACCATAGTGTCTTGACTTAGCATCCTGAAACACAAGTATAGTGTACCACCATAGTGTCTTGACTGTTAGTATTCTGAAACAATACAAGTATAGTGTACCACCATAGTGTCTTCACTGTTAGCATCCTGAAACAACACAAGTATAGTGTACCACCATAGTATCTTGACTGTTAGCATCCTGAAACAATACAAGTACAGTGTACCACCATCGTGTCTTCACTGTTAGCATTCTGAAACAACACAAGTATAGTTTACCACCATAGAGTTTTGACTTAGCATCCTGAAACACAAGTACAGTGGTACCTCGAGTTACGATATTTTTTCGTTCGAGAATGCTGTTCAAGTGCCATTACCAAACGAATTTATCCCCATAAGGAATAATGTAAAATAGACTAGTCCTTTTACACCCCCAAAAATATACCTACAAAAGCATTTAAAAAAATAAACTTACATAAAAGGGCAATTTTGGGGACCATTGTAACTCGAGGTACCACTGTATAGTGTACCACCATAGTGGCTTGACTGTTAGTATTCTGAAACAATACAAGTACAGTGTACCACCATAGTGTCTTGACTGTTAGTATTCTGAAACAATACAAGTATAGTGTACCACCATAGTGTCTTGACTGTTAGTATTCTGAAACACAAGTATGGTGTACCACCATAGTGTCTTGACTGTTAGTATTCTGAAACAATACAAGTATAGTGTACCACCATAGTGTCTTGACTGTTAGTATTCTGAAACAATACAAGTATAGTCTACCACCATAGTGTCTTGACTGTTAGTATTCTGAAACAACGCAAGTATAGTGTACCACCATAGTGTCTTGACTAGTGTTGTCTTAAAACACTAAGAGAGAGCCTTGAAGAACACTTTCAACAGTGTGTGGATCATTCAGTGCTTGTTTATGGAACATCCAAGACCACATGTCTACACCCCAGATGTGTGGCTGACTGGTCACTGTAACTATCGTGTGGCTGACTGGTCACTGTCGTGTGGCTGACTGGTCACTGTCGTGTGGCTGACTGGTCATTATAACTATCATGCGGGGGGACTCAACACAGGCATGTGGGGGGACTCAACACAGGCATGTGGGGGGACTCAACACAGGCATGTGGGGGGACTCAACACAGGCATGTGGGGGGACTCAACACAGGCATGTGGGGGGACTCAACACAGGCATGTGGGGGGACTCAACACAGGCATGTGGGGGGACTCAACACAGGGCATGTGGGGGGACTCAACACAGGGCATGTGGGGGGACTCAACACAGGGCATGTGGGGGGACTCAACATAGGGCATGTGGGGGGACTCAACATAGGGCATGTGGGGGGACTCAACATAGGGCATGTGGGGGGACTCAACATAGGGCATGTGGGGGGACTCAACATAGGGCATGTGGGGGACTCAACACAGGCATGTGGGGGGACTCAACACAGACATGTGGGGGGACTCAACACAGACATGTGGGGGGGACTCAACACAGACATGTGGGGGGACTCAACACAGACATGTGGGGGGGACTCAACACAGACATGTGGGGGGGA
Source organism: Cherax destructor (assembly GCA_009830355.1). NCBI lineage: Eukaryota > Metazoa > Arthropoda > Malacostraca > Decapoda > Parastacidae > Cherax > Cherax destructor. The sequence continues at coordinate 19,285 of WNWK01017350.1, read as the reverse complement.
CTCAACACAGACATGTGGGGGGGACTCACCACATAAACAAAGTTAGGCTTCACCAGGTTGCCTTCTACGTCATCAGAGGTGGTTGTTGTGGCTGTTGTGGCGGTGTTGCCGGTGTATGCGGCAGCGAGGTCAGCGGCACTCTGCGGGTCGCCACCGCCACTGTTGTTCTTGCCATTGTTCTTGATGACAAAGTTGTCATCGTCAGAAAGGTTTAAGTCAAGTTCGTCAACATACTTCTTGCGCAGTGTGTTTCGTCCTGATCTTCTCTTGTTAACTTCATCTTCTTCCTTGTGAACGCCGCCGCCACCGCTGCCACACACAATGCCGCTTCCCTCAAGGTCAGAGAAGTCTGACTCGGATCCACGACGCTTCCTCTTACGCTTGAAGTTGAGCGACAACCTGCAGAAATGAACACCGTCAAGCACTGACTGCTAGCACCAACAACCTGCTTCAGCAAGTGAAGCAGCGCTGTCTGCTAGCAGCAGAGTGAACCATGAATTGAACCCCCAGTACACACACTAGGCTGGTACACTCAAGAACAAGTGGACCATGACTTGAACCCCAGCACACACACTAGGCTGGTACACTCACTTGGCTGAAGGCTTCCTCTTGCTTGGGGTTGAACTCTTTACTTTAGGCTTCTTTTCCAGTTTAGTCTTGGAGTTAACAGTGAGAGGGACGGTGCCGATGGTGCCGGCATGCAAGGGCAGACCTGTCGCTGGGTTCACCTGCAACGTTATACAGGGATGTTAGGAACTACTTTTTTACAGTGTCAGATTACAAAACATTCACCAGGTGTGTGAGACAGCTGGTTCAGTGTGTGAGACAGCTGGTTCAGTGTACCTTAGTTGGGTCAAGAGGAGTGCCAGGTGGTGCCACAGCTGGATCCATCAAAGCAGCAGGTGGGGCACCAGTGCCACTGTCTACAGGAAGGACACTACCGTCCAGCGCCATACCCGCCGCCACCGCTGGTTTCTTAGCTCTCGACTTCCTCGGCAACACACTGAAACAAACGACAACACTGTTCAGACAACACCGCTGGAACAACACTGTTCAGACAACGCCGCTGGAACAACACTGTTCAGACAACGCCGCTGGAACAACACTGTTCAGACAACGCCGCTGGAACAATACTGTTCAGACAACGCTGCTGGAACAACACTGTTCAGGCTTAATGAAAACATCTACTACCAGGGTAGTAGTGACAGTGGTAGTACCAGGGTAGTAGTGACAGTGGTAGTACCAGGGAAGTAGTGACAGTGGTAGTACCAGGGTAGTAGTGACAGTGGTAGTACCAGGGAAGTAGTGACAGTGGTAGTACCAGGGTAGTAGTGACAGTGGTAGTACCAGGGTAGTAGTGACAGTGGTAGTACCAGGGTAGTAGTGACAGTGGTAGTACCAGGGTAGTAGTGACAGTGGTAGTACCAGGGTAGTAGTGACAGTGGTAGTACCAGGGTAGTAGTGACAGTGGTAGTACCAGGGTAGTAGTGACAGTGGTAGTACCAGGGTAGTAGTGACAGTGGTAGTACCAGGGTAGTAGTGACAGTGGTAGTACCAGGGTAGTAGTGACAGTGGTAGTACCAGGGTAGTAGTGACAGTGGTAGTACCAGGGTAGTAGTGACAGTGGTAGTACCAGGGTAGTAGTGACAGTGGTAGTACCAGGGTAGTAGTGACAGTGGTAGTACCAGGGTAGTAGTGACAGTGGTAGTACCAGGGTAGTAGTGACAGTGGTAGTACCAGGGTAGTAGTGACAGTGGTAGTACCAGGGTAGTAGTGACAGTGGTAGTACCAGGGTAGTAGTGACAGTGGTAGTACCAGGGTAGTAGTGACAGTGGTAGTACCAGGGTAGTAGTGACAGTGGTAGTACCAGGGTAGTAGTGACAGTGGTAGTACCAGGGTAGTAGTGACAGTGGTAGTACCAGGGTAGTAGTGACAGTGGTAGTACCAGGGTAGTAGTGACAGTGGTAGTACCAGGGTAGTAGTGACAGTGGTAGTACCAGGGTAGTAGTGACAGTGGTAGTACAAGGGTAGTGACAGTGGTAGTACCAGGGTAGTGACAGTGGTAGTACCAGGGTAGTGACAGTGGTAGTACCAGGGTAGTGACAGTGGTAGTACCAGGGTAGTGACAGTGGTAGTACCAGTGTAGTGACAGTGGTAGTACCAGGGCAGTGACAGTGGTAGTACCAGGGCAGTGACAGTGGTAGTACCAGGGCAGTGACAGTGGTAGTGTGTCAGACAGTACCTGAATGACAGAAGACATTGTTCCAGTGTGTCAGACAGTACCTGAATGACAGAAGACAGTGTTCTAGTGTGTCAGACAGTACCTGAATGACAGAAGACAGTGCTCCAGTTAAAGTCAAGAGTACAGGACTACAACTTTATATCAGACATTTTGCTGTACTTAAGTGTTCAACTCAAGAAATGACACAGTACAAGTACTGTATGGTACAGGGCATTAAAGTGGATAGAATAATTAGTAAATATCCTGATACATCTGCAACACAAAAGAAGCTCAGAGAACACACTGGACAGATGTGTTGACAACCTGCAGAATCCTACACCAAGTATTATCCTACTTCGAGATTACAAGTTACAACTGCTAATGAATATCAAAACGGTATAGAATACCGCCAGGTTGGCAAGCAAGACACAGGCAACAGTTAGGCATCATTGTCTTCTGCTTCTACCAACTATTCTGTACTCCACTGAAGAAGCCGACTGTGTAGGCGAAACGTTTCCGAGTAAAGATGCCTAACTGTTGCCTAGGTGTCTTACTCACAACTGCTGATATACATGAGTGAAGAACTCAAAGAGTGTACAAAACACAAGAAGATAACCAAAGACAATGAAAGATTTGGGAATAATAATGTCAGCTAATCCTTCTTTCAAAGATCACAGTAAAGCAAATATCATGACAGCCAGGAAAATGACAGCCAGAAATATGACAGCCAGGGAAATGACAGATTGGATAATGAGGACTTTCAAAACAAGGGAAACTGTGCCAATGGTGACACTTTTCAAATCACTTGTACTCTCTTCCTAATTGTTCAGTGTTGATGGCCTTGTTCAGGGCATCAGAGATCAGAACTGGAACAATATTGTTCAGTGTTGACAGTCTTGTTCAGGGCATCAGAGATCAGAACTGGAACACAGAGCCAATAAAGCATTTAAATTACTAGGAATGTCCCATAGTCCTAAATATGTAGTCAGCAGAGATACATGATAATATATACCTGGAAGATTCTGGAAGAACTAGTTCTACACTGCCATAACTGCAGTAAGAAATGTGCAGGAAAATGTAAAATAAATCCAGTGAAAAAACAGGGGCATCGTTCTGGCCAGTAACAGCCTGCTTGATCAGACAAGCCTGGAACAGGGCAGGCCTAGAAAAAGAATTGGATATCTGGAAGAGGTAATCAGGTGAATGGAAGAGGTAATCAGGTGGCTGGTAGAGGTAATCAGGTACCTGGAAGAGGTAATCAGGTACCTGGAAGAGGTAATCAGGTACCTGGAAGAGGTAATCAGGTACCTGGAAGAGGTAATCAGGTACCTGGAAGAGGTAATCAGGTACCTGGAAGAGGTAATCAGGTACCTGGAAGAGGTAATCAGGTACCTGGAAGAGGTAATCAGGTACCTGGAAGAGGTAATCAGGTACCTGGAAGAGGTATTCAGGTACCTGGAAGAGGTAATCAGGTACCTGGAAGAGGTAATTAGGTACCTGGAACGTCTAGGCTTCAGTTCTTTAGGTTCCTTGATCTTCACTTCTTTCTTGGACTTGGGTTCCTTCTTAGACTTGGGTTCCTTCGGCGGCTTGGGTGGCTTGGGTGGCTTGCTCTTGGTGGGCGGCTTCTTGCTCTTGTTGCTCTTGTTGGTGACAGTGTCATCTGACCGCGGAGGCGGCGGCTGAGATGAAGTCTGTAAAATATACCGAGGATAAAATGGTGGTCTGACTCATGTTTGTGGGAAGCACTAACCTCACAGGGGTCATGCAACAACACATTAAGTATAAGGAAGGAACATCGGCCATTATAAACCTCTTTAAAAAGGTTGACAAGAATCAGTGTTACTGGTAGAATATAACATACACAAGATAAACCAACACGGGTTTATGGCAAGATGATGCTGTCTCTCAGTTACTAAACCACAAGATAAACCAACACAGTTCTATGACCCTATTTCTCTCAGAGCTACTTTGACAGTTATGAAGGTATTGGAAGGAGATTAAAACACACATGTGGTTTACAATCATTCTCTCAAGGTATTTGATAACTGTTATTATGGAGTCAACATGTTACACATAGCTTATGATGGAGTTAGTCAACATGTTACACATAGCTTATGATGGAGTTAGTCAACATAACTTATGTTACACAACTGCAAAAGTAGACCAATGTATATGCAATTTTCTGACAAGCAGAGCCCAACTGTTGTAGTAATAACAATAGTAGTAATAACTAATAGTAACAGTAATAGCAGCAGTAGTAGTAATACGGTCATTCCATGTCAAGTGGACCAGTAATAGTAACAGTAGTAATAGCAGTAGTAACAGTTGCAGTAGTAATTGCAGTAGTAATAGTCATTCCATGTTAAGTGGACAATAGTAATAGCAGTAGTAATAGTCATTCCATGTGAAGTGGACCAGTTTTGAAAATCGTCCCCACCTGACCATCACCAATAGTTTTCAATGAAGGTTGTAATAGTAAGTTTGGTAAAGTTTTAGTTTATAATATACAATAGTCTCTCTCCTCACTTAACAATGGAGTTCCGTTCCTAAGACCACGTTGGTAAATGAATTCGTCGCTAAGTGAGGATCATACTACGTGGGTTTGTGTCAACCATCTTTGATATTGTTTTAATGTCACCTTTGCACCATTTATAACATTTCTGGTATATTTTTAAATGTTTATACAGTAGTGTACTGTATAGTATTGTAATAAACAGAATAGAGGAAATCAACTCTAATATAAATTATTTAGGTATGCACACTGATCAGAGAGCCGGTCGTAAGTGAGTCGTCGGTAAACAAGTACGTTGCTAAGTGAGGAGACGCTGTAGTAGTAACGCTATGACCCTCAGAGTGGAGGAAGGTGAAAATGTGACCAACCTGCGGTACACAATGTTACCATTATTGTAGTGGCACATCTTAGGAGTAAAACTTCTCTAACTACACTTACGTACACAACTTTTGCAGACAATTAAGAACATAAGAAAGGAGGAACACTGCAGCAGGCCTGTTGGCCCATACTAGGCAAGTCCTTCATAATCCATCCCACTAACAGAATATTTGCTCAACCCAATTTTCAATACTACCCAAGAAATAAGCTTTGATAATTCTATTTACTCATGTGCAAGTCCCACTCAAATCCAACCACTCTCACTCATGAATTTATCCAACCTAAATTTGAAACTACCCAAGGTCCTTGCTTCAATAACCCTACTAGGCAGACTGTTCCACTCATCAACTACCCTATTTCCAAACCAATACTTTCCTATATCCTTTCTAAATCTAAGCTTATCTAATTTGAATCCATTATTGCGGGTTCTCTCTTGGAGAGATATGCTCAAGACCTTATTTATATCCCCTTTGTTAATACCCATTTTCCACTTGTATACCTCGATCATGTCTCCCCTCATTCTTCGTCTTACAAGTGAATGTAATTTTAGGGTCTTCAATCTTTCTTCATTCGGAAGATTTCTAATGTTATGTATTAATTTAGTCATTCTAAGCTGAATGTTTTCTAACGAATTAATATCTATTCTGCAATATGGAGACCAGAACTGAGCTGCGTAATCTAGGTGAGGCCTTACTAATGACGTATAAAGCTGTAATATAACCTCTGTACTTCTGATGCTTACACTTCTTTATATAAATCCCAGTAATCTGTTAGCCTTATTACGTACACTTAGGCATTGCTGTCTTGGTTTAAGGGTGCTGCTTACCATAACCCCCAAGTCCTTTTCGCAATCTGTATGGCTAAGTTCTACATTATTTAACTTATAAGTGCTTGGGTTATGGACACTCCCAAGCTTCAGAACCTTGCATTTATCTACATTGAATTGCATCTGCCACTTTTTCTGACCAGGAATTGAGTGTCTAAATCCTCCTGAAGTTCCCTGACATCTACGTTTGAATCAATTATCGTACCAATGGGTGATGAATGTTGCAACGAGGAGAAGGCTGGAGGCAGTGGAGATGTCATGTCTGAGGTCAATGTGTGGTGTGAATATAATGCAGAGAATTCGGAGTTTGGAAATTCATAGGAGGTGCGGGATTACCAAAACTATTATCCAGAGAGCTGAGGAGGGGTTGTTGAGGTGGTTCGGACATGTAGAGAGAATGGAACAAGACAGAATTTCTTCAAGAGTGTATAAATCTGTAGTGGAGCGAAGGCTGGGTAGGGGTCAGCCTAGGAAAGGTTGTAGGGAGGGGGTAAAGGAAGTTTTGTGTGCGAGGGGCTTGGACTTCCAGCAAGCATGTGTGAGCATATTTGATAGGAGTGAATGGAGACAAATGGTTTTTAATACTTGATGTGCTGTTGAAGTGTGAGCAAAGTAACATTTATGAAGGGATTCAGGGAAACCGGCAGGCCGGACTTGAGTCCTGGAGATGGGAAGTACAGTGTCTGCACTCTGAAGGAGGGGTGTTAATGTTGCAGTTTTATAACTGTAGTGTAAAGCACCCCTCTGGCAAGACAGTGATGGAGTGAATGATGATGAAAGTTTTTCTTTTTCGGGCCACCCTGCCTTGGTGGGAATTGGCCGATGTGTTAATAAAAAAATAAAATCATAAGAAGTCATCTTGATAAGCATAATTTGATTAATGATACTCGGCATGGATTCACGAGGGGCCATTCCTGTCTAACTAATTTATTAACTTTTTTCAGCAAACCTTCGAGGCTGTTCATCATCATAAAGAATTCGATATTATTTATTTAGATTTTATTAAGGCTTTTGACAGAGTACCACATCAGAGACTGTTAAAGAAAGTGGCAGCTCATGGCATTGGTGAAAAAGTGTTGTCATGGATCGAGTCATGGCTCGCTAACAGGAAGCAGAGAGTGTGCATTAATGGGGTTAAATCCGAATGGGGATCTGTAACAAGTGGCATTCCACAAGGATCAGTCTTAGGCCCATTGTTGTTTATAATATACAGTGGACCCCTGGCTAACGATCACCCCGGAAATCATACAATTATGTAAGTATAATATTGTAAGTGCTTGTGGAATTGTATTTTTAGAGGTCTGAAATAGACTAACCTACGTGACATTATTTCTTAAGGAAGTAAATTCGTTCGGTAATGACACTTGAGCAGGCTTCTGCAATGAATTTTGATCGTTAGCCGGGGGTCCACTGTATATCAATGACCTTGACGAGGGAATTACTAGTGATATGAGCAAATTTGCGGACGACACGAAGATAGGTAGGATAATTTATTCAAACATAGATGTCATAGAACTTCAGGAGGATTTAGACAAACTTAATTCGTGATCAGAAAAGTGGCAGATGCCGTTCAATGTAAATAAATGCAAGGTTCTGAAGCTAGGGAGTGTCCATAACCCAAGCACTTATAAGTTAAATAATGTAGAACTTAGCCATACAGATTGCAAAAAGGACTTGGGGGTTATGGTGCGCAGCAACCTTAAACCAATAGAGCAATGCATAAGCGTACGTAATAAGGCAAATAGATTACTGGGATTTATATCAAGAAGTGTAAGCAACAGAAGTCCAGTGGTTATACTACAGCTTTATACATCATTAGTAAGGCCTCACCTAGATTACGCAGCTCAGTTCTGGTCTCCATATTACAGAATGGATATAAATTCATTAGAAAACATTCAGCATAGAATGACTAAATAAATACATAGCATTAGAAATTTTCCGTATGAAGAAAGATTGAAGACCCTAAAATTACATTCACTTGTAAGACGCAGAATGAGGGAAGACATGATCGAGGTATACAAGTGGAAAATGGGTATTAACAAAGGGGATATAAATAAGGTCTTGAGGATACCTCTCCAAGAGAGAACCCGCAATAATGGCTTCAAATTAGATAAGTTTAGATTTAGAAAGGATATAGAAAAGTATTGGTTTGGAAATAAGGTCGTTGATGAGTGGAACAGTCTGCCTAGTAGGGTTATTGAAGAAAGGACCTTGGATATTTTCAAATTTAGGTTGGATAAATTCATGAGTGAGAGGGGTTGGATTCGAGTGGGAATTGCACATGAGTAAATAGAATTATCAAAGCTTATTTCTTGGGTAGCAATGAATATTTGCAAATATTCTGTTACTGGGATGGAATGTGAAGGACTTGCCTAGTATGGGCCAACAGGCCTGCTGCAGTGTTCCTCCTTTCTTATGTTCTTATGTTCAAATGTTTTATTGAAAAACGTCAGTAAATTTGTCAGGTAGGAATGACCTCTCGTGAACCCATGCTGAGATTCATTATCAAATTATGTTCTTCAAGGTGACTTCTAATAATATCAGCTATAATTGATTCTAATAATTTACCTACTAAAGACATGAGGCATATTGGACGGTAATTTGATGGAATGGACTTATCCCCTGATTTGAATATAGGAACTACATTAGCTATCTTCCACATCTCTGGCACAACACCAGTTAGGATGGACGTATTAAACACATTCGTTAATGGCTGACTAAGTTCCATCTTGCATTCTTTAAGTACCTGGAAAACAACTCGTCGGGTCCCGGGGACTTATTTTGCTTCAGTTTATCTATCTGTTTAATAACCATGTCCCTTGTGACAGTAATACAGTGGTCCCTTGGTTTTCACCGAAAATTCGTTCCAGAATGCTGCTCAAGTGCCATTACCGAACGAATTTACTTCCTTAAGAAATAATGTCACGTAGGTTAGTCTATGTCAGACCCCCAAAAATACACTTGCAACAGCACTTACGAAAATACACTTACATAAAAGTTCGAGTTTGGAGATGCACGAAAACCGAGGGACCACTGTACGTATTAGTTAATTTGAATTCTTCAGGAACTGAATAATTGTTAATTACTGTAGCCAGCTAGCCAAGTGAACGTTATTGTAGCCAGCTACCCAAGTGAACATTACTGTAGCCAGCTACCCAAGTGAACATTACTGTAGCCAGCTACCCAAGTGAACATTACTGTAGCCAGCTACCCAAGTGAACATTACTGCAGCCAGCTACCCAAGTGAACATTACTGCAGCCAGCTACCCAAGTGAACATTACTGCAGCCAGCTACCCAAGTGAACATTACTGCAGCCAGCTACCCAAGTGAACATATTGCGCCCC
>WNWK01017350.1:0-2500 GCA_009830355.1 Cherax destructor | reverse complement strand
GTGGTGGTGGTAGTGAGGGTGGTGGTGGTAGTGAGGGTGGTGGTGGTAGTGAGGGTGGTGGTGGTAGTGAGGGTGGTGGTGGTAGTGAGGGTGGTGGTGGTAGTGAGGGTGGTGGTGGTAGTGAGGGTGGTGGTGGTAGTGAGGGTGGTGGTGGTAGTGAAGGTGGTGGTGGTGGTAGTGAGGGTGGTGGTGGTGGTAGTGAGGGTGGTGGTGGTGGTAGTGGTAGTGAGGGTTGTAGTGGTAGTGAGGGTGGTAGTGGTAGTAGTGAGGGTGGTTGTTGCATGCAAAGAGTATGTAACCTTTATTCGGAGCATGTTAAACACACCCACATAGGCTCTCCTCCAACCAGCGAACCATCGTTAAGGGTTTGGCGATGGGGCCCCATCATCAAATCAACGACTCGGTTCAGCCAATTAAAATGCGAGTTTAACATTGACAAAGGTGACGTGGATACCACTCGCGGTTTGTCATTGGAATTCCTGCATAGAGCTGGTTGTGGAAAGTTGTCTGTCTTTTGGCTGCTGCTTAGCCTAGACAACTGTGGCGTGCACTAAACACTACTCCTTTGTATATAGTGTACATATTTGTAAACAGCCCCTTTATTATTTACTTGGTGAAGGAAAAGACAAAAGTCTTATATATTCATAACTGCTTGAAGGAAATACAAATTCAAAGCATTTTCTACTGTGTTTCTTTGTTCCAAGCTCCCTTTTACACTCAGGATAACAGGCCATTGAACCTGAGGTTGTAATATGGGTAGCCTGTCCCGGAGCTGAATTTGGAGACTTAGAGCAGGAGTTGAGCCTAGAGTTGAAGTTCACGCAGGAGCTAGTCTTGTATCTAGATAGCTTGCTATCTGGCATTGCTTACGCTTTGCCAACGCTTCATGAATTTTGTGTGTCTTCTTTGCATTCGCTTCGCTATGGTCAGCCTGCTATTGTGAGTATTCTGCAATTTGGTTTGTTATTGTGTGTCAGCTCTGCTATCGTATGAGTATACTACAATTCGTACCGTGCATAGCGCTACAGCGTGTTAAGTTGGGGGTTAATGCCACCTATTCGAGTCAGACGGTTAGTGTCTGAGTTAACTCTACTAAAGTTGCCCAAACTCTCTCTACAGCATTATTGGCGTATCGCTCGTTCTATTGGTGTTGAATACCAGCGACCCTTACTGCTGCTCAGCTGCGTGATATTATAAGGAGTAAACTACAAACTGAAACTATGGCAGATCAGTCTCGTGTTTCTCCCTCTACAGGAGCTATTAACCGTAGGTTACCATTAAGGTTTCTACAAAATGGGAGAGACAAAACTCCTGAGCAAAACCAGCAAGTCACAGGTGTGGGGGTTATCAGCAGGCGAGTCTGGTTCACTGGCGCTTGAACTAGCCAGACTCACTCTTGAACAAACTAGAGAACAGCGTGCATTTGCTAAGGAGGAGTTTGATAGAGAGAAGGAGAGGAGGCAATTCCATCAGACTGTAGATGACTTCAATTTGCAAAGGGCAGTACAGTTTGTTCCGCATTTTGTTGAAGCAGAGCCTGAACAGTTTTTCGAAGCATTTGAAAACCAGGCTCGAACTTTAGGGTGGCCTGAGGTTCATTGGGCGTCACTGGTGCATACTGCGTTGTTTGGTAAGGCACAAGAATCTACTTCTAGCCTGGGAAATGATGACTTTGGAAACTATCGCATTGTGAAAACCACTGTTCTTGGGGCTTATCAATGTATTCCTGCCAAGTAAGTGGACCCTCGGTTAACGAAAGGTCCCGTTAACGAAAGTTTCGGAAAACGTAAGCTTTTTTCGGAATCGGTTAGCGAAAAATTCCTCGGTTACCGAAAGGTATTAGACGTGTCCGCCTGCTCCGCGCAAGCGCAGGACACCAGTGAGCGTTGTTTACCATTGAGAGAACATTACCTAGCGCGCTCTTTCAAAGATTCACAATATATTTGGTGTCTTTTTTGGTGGTTTAGTGATTGTCACTGTGAAATAAGTCACCATGGGTCCAAAGAAGCTTCCTAGTGGCACCCCAGTGGTAGCATTCATGGAGGGAGTGTAGCATTCATGGAGGGAATGTAGCATTCATGCAGGAGTGTAGCATTCATGCAGGAGTGTAGCATTCATGCAGGGAGTGTAGCATTCATGCAGAGAGTGTAGCATTCATGCAGTGTGTGTAGCATTCATGCAGAGAGTGTAGCATTCATGCAGGGAGTGTAGCATTCATGGATGGAGTGTAGCATTCATGGAGGGAGTGTAGCATTCATGCAGGGAGTGTAGCATTCATGCAGGGAGTGTAGCATTCATGCAGAGAGTGTAGCATTCATGCAGGAGTGTAGCATTCATGCAGGGAGTGTAGCATTCATGGGGAGTGTAGCATTCATGCAGGGAGTGTAGCATTCATGCAGGGAGTGTAGCATTCATGCAGTGAGTGTAGCATTCATGCAGGGAGTGTAGCATTCATGCAGGGAGTGTGGCATTCATGCAGGAGTGTAGCATTCATGCAGGG
>WNWK01017349.1:0-42650 GCA_009830355.1 Cherax destructor | reverse complement strand
TTCGAATAGATCAATTTTCGATTCGTAAGGACCAAAACTTCCGATTCGTAATGAACAAACCTCCGGTTCGAAAGGACCAATATGTGAGGATGGGCCCCTACGATAACGTGGACTGTATGTTACTTATCTTCTTGATGAATCCAAGAAGTCGCAGCCATCCCTGACTCCTACACAAGGAAACATCTAGGCCTCACTCTCCACAGGGCTGTATGGATAAACATAAAGGATTAAATTATTGCCCCAAAGGAGCGTATGTCCATATTTCAGTCTTAGATGGACTGAAAGGCGTTTTACTCACTGTTTTGGACTAAAAGTCCACGCATAACCGTCAATAGGTAAAATTTGAATGTTCTTGACTACAAGAACTGCGCAGTCCCCTATATGACCAGAACATCAAATTCATACCTTGCTCCTGTAGCTTTGAGCGATGGTGTGGCTCCACCAATACGGCGGAAATGTGTCTTGATTGTAGAATGCCGCTGAAGTCACCGTCTTGTTTCGATGGAATTCACTTGCGATTGTCTTCTGCTTTCTCCTTTGCAGTAGAAGCTGACCTTCCCGAATATACTGCAATGTTGATGTTATTCACTAAACGGCTGGAACAGAGTTCTTATCTTATTTCCCGACGTTAGTGGAGATTAAATGATATAACGGACGCGAACGAGTAATGTCTATGTTGATTTACGTCGCCTCGCGCCGCATGACCGCATGACCCCTAGAGTCGTATGACCCGTTCTTGCGGTGGCCAAATTCAATCTGCCCGCTCGTGCTGCCTTTTGCAGTCTCGTGCAGCCATGTGGTGCCACGAGGTGCCTCGTGGTGCTGTGGTCAGCACAATTTGTGACACACTGTTGACAGTACATCTGGCTTGAATTAAATTGTTTATGCAGCCAGACGCGCCTCCTCTGGCCCTTTCCTAAGGGTGGAAAGGGTGAGGGCCCTTACCAAGGGTAGTAAGGGCGCATACCCCCCTCCTTTGGAGAATTTTCTCCACATAGGGCGTGTATATATATATATATATATATATATATATATATATATATATATATATATATATATATATATATATATATATATATTATATATATATATATATATATATATATATATATATATATATATATATATATATATATATATATATATATATATATATAAATATACACGCCCTATGCTGTAGTTTCTACAAGATTGATGGACTGACAGCATCGACTCAAGGTTGAGGGACTGAACACCTCTACTACTACTACCTCTACCACCACTAGTACTGCACCTCACCCTGAACCTATATATACCCTGTGTGTCCATGTATTGTTTGTAACAGCTTGACAAAGCTCCTGGAGAGCGAAACGTTCCCACAATAAAATGTCTCATTAGTTGCATTTATGTCCTTTTACTTAACAGTAAGGCTTTTGATAGAGTACCACATCAGAAACTGTTAAAGAAAGTGGCTGCTCACGGCATTGGGGGAAAAGTGTTTTCATGGATCGAGTCATGGCTCAAAAATAGGAAGCAGAGGGTGTGCATAAATGGGGTTAAATCTGAGTGGGCATCTGTAACAAGTGGCGTTCCACAGGGATCGGTTTTGGGCCCGTTGTTGTTTATAATATATATAAACGACCTTGACGAGGGAATTACTAGTGATATGAGCAAATTCGCTGATAACACGAAGATAGGTAGGATAATCGATTCAGACGTAGATGTCACGGAACTTCAGGAGGATTTAGACAATCTCAATTCCTGTTCAGAAAAATGGCAGATGCAGTTCAATGTAGATAAATGCAAAGTTCTAAACCTCGGGAATGTTCATAACCCTAGCACCTACCAGCTTAATAATGTTGAACTCGGCCGTACAGAATGCGAAAAGGATTTGGGGGTTATGGTAAGCAGCAACCTCAAACCAAGTCAGCAATGCCTAAACGTAAGAAATAAAGCAAGTAGATTACTGGGATTTATATCAAGAAGTGTAAGCAACAGAAGTCCAGCGGTTATATTACAGCTTTATACATCATTAGTAAGGCCTCACCTCAGCTCAGTTCTGGTCTCCATTTTACAGAATGGATATAAATTCGTTAGAAAACATTTAGCGACGAATGACAAAGTTAATTCATAGCATTAGAAATCTTCCGTATGAAGAAAGATTGAAGACCCTTAAATTACATTCACTTGTAAGACGAAGAATGAGGGGAGACATGATCGAGGTATATAAGTGGAAGATGGGTATTAATAAGGGGGATATAAATAAGGTCTTGAGGATATCTCTCCACGAGAGAACCCGCAATAATGGATTAAAATTGGGTAAGTTTAGATTTAGAAAGAATATAGGAAAATATTGGTTTGGAAATAAATGGTATAAAATACCGACACAATGGAAAAATAAACACATAAGCAGTATAATGTGATCCTTTATTGACAACGTTTCGCCCACGCAGTGGGCTTTATCGAGTCACAGACAGATGTACCTGGAAAATGAGTAACATGAATATATATAGGATATAGTCAGGTGGAGAATGCTGGGTCCGTTGGAGAAAGCTGCAAGTGACAGTCTTAAAAGTAGTGTGATAGTTTAAAACCTTGTGTGACTTAAAGGACCTGCAGTGTACCATTCTTGAGTTCTAGGTGGTATAGCGTTTAAGAAGTTTCTTGGCAATAGGTTCAGCTATGTTGTAGAAACCGTTGTTCTGGTTGAAGTTGTTGGATATACAGATAAGTGATGATTCCAGGATTCTTCGGTATTGAGTGTTGTCTTCTCTGGCGATGAGTCTTGCGTTTCTGTAGTTGATTAAATGTTTGTGTAAATTTCGGTGTTGAACACAGGCATTTCTTGAGTCGTCAGATCTGCCTGCGTACTGGTGTTCTGAAATGCGTGTTTGGAGGTCTCTGGATGTTTCGCCGACGTATAATTTGCTGCAGCTATTACAAGGGATTGTGTATACCCCTGCCGTGGATTGAAGCTTTTCCTGTCTGTTACTGGTAATGTCCTTGATGGTGGTGGATGTGGAGGTGGATACTCGGAATGAGGTCTTAGAAAAAATGTTGGAAACGTGTTTGGAAATGGAGTTGGTGGGAAGGACTATGTATCTCTTCTCAGCAGTGTCTTCTCTAGGTGTGTTGAAGATGTTTAATGCCCGTCGTCTGCAGTCGGCAGGGGTATACACAATCCCTTGTAATAGCTGCAGCAAATTATACGTCGGCGAAACATCCAGAGACCTCCAAACACGCATTTCAGAACACCAGTACGCAGGCAGATCTGACGACTCAAGAAATGCCTGTGTTCAACACCGAAATTTACACAACCATTTAATCACATTATACTGCTTATGTGTTTATTTTTCCATTGTGTCGGTATTTTATACCATTTATTTCCTTATGTTCTTATGTCTTTGTCCCACTAGCCTGTACTCACTCTGCGGTCTTCTTTGCCCTTGCACAATCTTCATGACTTTGCACTTGGTGGGGTTAAACTCCAGGAGTCAGTTGCTGGACCAGGATTGTAGCCTGTTTAGATCTCTTTTTTGGCCCTATCTGATTCTCATCCATTTGAATTCTTCGCATTAGCTTCAAATCGTCAGGAACACCTCTGAATCTATTCTTTCCGTCAAGTCATTCACATATACTAGAAACAGCACCGGACCTAGGGCTGACCCTTGTGTAACCCCGCTTGTCACAGGTGCCCACTCTGACACCGCGTCATATACCATCACTCGTGTGTGCAAACTCATATAACTTGGCAAATATCTTCTTATTGCAAGAATGTATCTTTCTTTTCTGTCCACGAGTCATCTTTATCAGTGAATATTCTTGAATAGTGTTTTCTCTAGACTTTTAATAGGTTTCAGCATCCTCTAAAATTGTAGTCAATGGATCATTTTTACTAACACTGATCCACCTCTTGGTGTGCCTTTTACAAGTGCACAATAGTGTTAAGGAAAAGAAACGCGAAGCGATCCCTTCACGAGAATGCAATCTGCTGATGATGTAAAATCATCTGTAAATTCATCATACGTTATATTAGGTTAGCTTAGGTAAGATTTGTCAGGAAACAGGACAACTCTTTCCTGACGCGGGTC
This sequence comes from Cherax destructor, assembly GCA_009830355.1. Taxonomy (NCBI): domain Eukaryota; kingdom Metazoa; phylum Arthropoda; class Malacostraca; order Decapoda; family Parastacidae; genus Cherax; species Cherax destructor. The sequence goes on along the minus strand of WNWK01017349.1, from coordinate 38,580 downwards.
TTAGTCAGATGATGACCCGCCGTTGGAGTATTTGGTCATCTGACTGAGACGTTCCAATGGTTTACCGGTTCACCCCTTTAAAAATTATGGTCATAGTTATAACCATTTTTGGATCATCATACTTCAGATTTTATTAAATTAATTATATTTTTTGTCATTTCACAGGTTCGGGAAATTCAAGTGCAGTAATCAGAGGTGTTTACCCCTGAGTTATAAGTGTGATGGAGACGATGATTGCAGCGACGGTAGTGACGAGTCGAGCTGCACTTACCTGCGTTCTGGTGACATCATCGCTCTCAGGTCATTATGCGGAGGCTTCTTGAGTGGCTACAACACTAACCGCTACCCAGAAGAGAGACACACTAATGACTTTTGCAGGACTTTTCTCCATTCTATCGACTTCTTAAATGTATGTCCAAAAGTTTCTCTAAAAGACAACGCCCATGCGAGTACTTGTCCCGGGCAGGTAATGAATCAAGAAGACTGGGACAGGTGTTTCGGGAATCGTTTTATGTCTACGCAATAAAGAGAAAGTTTGGGGATGCTATAAGGTGGGAAACATGGTAGGCCTGAAGTACAGCGGTAACTGGTGGCTGAGCTGTCTCGATGCAGGTCGCACCTGTACCTCCAGGAGCTGTCCAGGTGAGGTGTTCACAAGAGGTGAAGAAGGTAAATGTACGAAAGAAGTATTCTGGATTTACGTTCTGGGTAAGGAAGGTTCATGTTCTACTGATACCAGGTATGAATGTTCAGGAACGCCACTGTACCCAGGAGACACTGTATTTGTACGATCAATTCTTGCAAATCATTGGCTGTCATTGTTGCATGACAAAGCAGAGGTCTACACTAGATCATGTCCTGGTCAATACCTACAGTGGTCAGATGCAACCAGCTGCCATTGTGAGCAGTGGATTTTGTTTAGAAAATAATCTGATTTTTTTCACTTTGTTTATCAATTGTGATAGACTTTTGGGTTATCCTAGGTTCTCTACACATATGGTGCTATATCTGATAATACTCAGCATAACAAGGGGCTTTCTATATAGTAGTATGTCATTGATGTCAGCTAGGCCTGTATACCTTGTACATGTACTTGTGGTAAATATGTTATTTATTATTATTATTATTATTATTATTATTATTATTATTATTATTATTATTATTATTATTATTATTATTATTATTATTATTATTATTATTATTATTATTAATATTATTATTATTATTATTATTATTTGTATATACCTGAATGAACTTACTTGCCTCCCAAGACTCAGGAATTCCGCTGACCTAAGCAAATGTTCCCAGACGGATCCTGATTGGCTGCAAGTCTACGTATTAGCTCCACCCACTATCGTATGATGCCAAATCGTCAATTATTATATTAGAATGAATAATAGAAGAAATAGAAAAAAAAGGATAAAACAAAAACTTAAAATGTACGGGCTGTGAGCAGGCATATTGCTACCAGTAGTTTCACCATACATGATATAAATGACCATAATTCCTTGTAGGAACGTCTTAGAACATTGATTCTTGTACCATTGTGTTGACAGTGAGTAAGGAAAAATAAACACATAAGCAGTATAATGTGATCCTTTATTGACAACGTTTCGCCCACGCAGTGGGCTTTATCGAGTCACAGACAGATCTACCTGGAAAATGAGTAACATGAAGATATATATAGGGTATAGTCAGGTGGAGAATGCTGGGTCAGGTGGAGAAAGCTGCATGTGACAGTCTTAAAAGTAGTGTGATAGTTAAAAACATTGTGTGACTTAAAGGACCTGCAGTGTACCATTCTTGAGTTCTAGGTGGGATAGAGTTGAAGAAGTTTCTTGGCAATAGGTTCAGCTATGTTGTAGAAGCCGTTGTTCTAGAAGCCGTTGTTCTAGAACAACGGCTTCTACAACATAGCTGAACCTATTGCCAAGAAACTTCTTCAACGCTATCCCACCTAGAACTCAAGAATGGTACACTGCGGTCCTAAGTCACACAATGTTTAACTATCACACTACTTTAAGACTGTCACATGCAGCTTCCACCTGACCCAGCATTCTCCACCTGACTATACCCTATATATATCTTCATGTTACTCATTTTCTAGGTAGATCTGTCTGTGACTCGATAAAGCCCACTGCGTGGGCGAAACGTTGTCAATAAAGGATCACATTATACTGCTTATGTGTTTATTTTTCCATTGTGTCGGTATTTTATACCATTTATTTCCACAGTGAGTTAAGCTATTTTTCTATAAGATTAACTCAATTTCCATAATTTTTCTATTTTTTTCTTCGCTCGCTCACGGGCAGGTGATGCCTTCCCCTTATGCAAAAGGAACAAAAATGTGGTATTCCCCACTACAAATGTTATACCAAACTGAGGCGTAAATCTCAAAATGTCATAAATCACAAACGAAATGTTGATATAAAATGTCAAACTCAGCAAACTACAGGATTCTTTTAAGCTACCAAGTTAATTAATAGTTCTGTAGGTACAACATGAGGCCTGGTCACAGACCGGGCCGCAGGGGCGTTGACCCCTGGAATTCTCTCCAGGTAAACTCCAGGTACGTATTAGGTAATTTAAAGGCTGCATAAAATGCTCTGTTTAACACTGGGCAGCCTATAAACTAGTAGTATATGTATGTCAGTTAATCCTATGTCAGTTTCATATAGTACTGTACTTTCTGGAAATAAAGTTGTCATTGTTACTGTCAACTGATTTTCAAGTCACTGATATATTAATTTTAGAATTATTTTTTATTGTTAATAATTGTAAGCTATATTCATGCAACTTATAATAATGTAAATGATACATTAATTTTTATTTGCCTTTTTAATTATTAATAATGGTAGAGGACATAACAGTATGTATATTCGATAGAGCAACCTTCATAGCTATATAACAAACTATATATCTATGTAAGACAGAACCCAGCGATAAAAATGTCAGTGTTTGAGTTTACTAGGATGTACTAGATTAAATTATGCATTAATAACTGCATAAGACAAATGTGAACAATAAATTTGTATACTGAATCTGAATAAAAACTTACTAAAATATTTATCACGTTTATTGCCTTGTGTCGATGCGAGATACCTGGAGTATACCTGGAGAGAGTTCCAGGGGTCAACGCCCCTGCGGCCCGGTCTCTGACCAGGCCTCATGTTGGATCAGAGCCTGATCAACCAGGCTGTTACTGATGGCCGCACGCAGTCCAACGTACGAACCACAGCCTGGCTGGTCAGGTACCGACTTTAGGTGCCTGTCCAGTGCCTGCTTGAAGACAGCCAGTGGTTTATTGGTAATTCCCCTTATGTATGCTGGGAGGCAGTTGAACAGTCTTGGGCCCCTGACACTTATTGTGTTGTCTCTCAACGTGTTAGTGGCACCCCTGCTTTTCATTGGGGGGATGTTACATCGTCTGCCGAGTCTTTTGCTTTCGTAGGGAGTGACTCTCGTGTGCAAGTTTGGTACTAATCCCTCGAGAATTTTCCACGTGTATATAATAATGTATCTCTCCCGCCTGCGTTCTAGGGAGTACAGGTTTAGGAACTTCAAGCCTTCCTAGTAATTGAGGTGGTTTATCGCAGTTATGCGTGCCGTGAAGGTTCCCTGCACATTTACTAGGTCAGCAATTTCACCTACCTTGAAAGGTGCAGTTAGTGTGCAGCAATATTCCAGCCTAGATAGAACAAGCGACCTGAAAAGTGTCAACATGTGCTTGGCATCCCTAGTTTTGAAGGTTCTCATTATCCATCCTGTCATTTTTCTAACATGCGATTGCTACGGTGTTATGGTTCTTGAAGGTGAGATCCTCTGACATGATCACTACCAGGTCTTTGACATTAGTTTTCCGCTCTATTGTGTGGTTGGAATTTGTTTTGTACTCCGATGAGATTTTAATTTCCTCACGTTTTCCATATCTGAGTAATTGAAATTTCTCATCATTGAACTTCATATTGTTTTCTGCAGCCCATTTAAAGATTTGGTTGATGTCTGCTTGGAGTCTTGCAGTGTGGAGTGAGAGTGGAGTGCAGTGAGAGTGGAGTGCAGTGAGAGTGGAGTCATTACAGATGTTTGAGGCCACACGCCATCTACTGCAGTAACTGGTACATTTATGGAATGGGGAGAGGGAAGGTAGAATGATGGTAGAATGCAGCACCTGGAATGAGAAGTATTCAAGTTTGATCTAAGGAAGTGAAGCATAAATCCAATTCGTTGGATCAAAAGTTCCTTGCCGGCACCAGGGAACCTTCCATTAGAGATCCATTTACTGGAGTAAAACACACGGTGCTGCTGTGTTGCTGTTCACCAACATTCCTAGACACTACTAAGACACAGTGTTTCTTTTCACATACATTCCTAAACACTGATAAGAAACAGTGTGGTATTGTTTGTTTGCAATCGTGTCATTACGATTTCGTGAGTCAAGAAACAGTGTTGCTGGTCATCAACATTCCTAGACACAGTGTTGCTGGTCATCAATATTTCTAGACACAGGGTTGCTGGTCACCAACATTCCTAGACACAGGGTTACTGGTCACCAACATTCCTAGACACAGGGTTGCTGGTCACCAACATTCCTAGACACAGGACTGCTGGTCACCAACATTCCTAGACACAGGGTTGCTGGTCACCAACATTCCTAGACACAGGGTTGCTGGTCATCAACATTCCTAGACACAGTGTTGCTGGTCATCAACATTCCTAGACACAGGGTTGCTGGTCACCAACATTCCTAGACACAGGGTTGCTGGTCACCAACATTCCTAGACACAGGACTGCTGGTCACCAACATTCCTAGACACAGGGTTACTGGTCACCAACATTCCTAGACACAGGGTTGCTGGTCACCAACATTCCTAGACACAGTGTTGCTGGTCATCAACATTCCTAGACACAGGGTTGCTGGTCACCAACATTCCTAGACACAGTGTTGCTGGTCATCAACATTCCTAGACACAGTGTTGCTGGTCACCAACATTCCTAGACACAGGGTTGCTGGTCATCAACATTCCTAAACACAGGGTTGCTGGTCACCAACATTCCTAGACACAGTGTTGCTGGTCACCAACATTCCTAGACACAGGGTTGCTGGTCACCAACATTCCTAGACACAGTGTTGCTGGTCACCAACATTCCTAGACACAGGGTTGCTGGTCATCAACATTCCTAGACACAGGGTTGCTGGTCATCAACATTCCTAGACACAGGGTTGCTGGTCATCAACATTCCTAGACACAGTGTTGCTGGTCATCAACATTCCTAGACACAGTGTTGCTGGTCACCAACATTCCTAGACACAGGGTTGCTGGTCATCAACATTCCTAAACACAGGGTTGCTGGTCACCAACATTCCTAGACACAGTGTTGCTGGTCACCAACATTCCTAGACACAGGGTTGCTGGTCACCAACATTCCTAGACACAGTGTTGCTGGTCACCAACATTCCTAGACACAGGGTTGCTGGTCATCAACATTCCTAGACACAGGGTTGCTGGTCATCAACATTCCTAGACACATGGTTGCTGGTCACCAACATTCCTAGACACAGGGTTGCTGGTCACCAACATTCCTAGACACAGTGTTGCTGGTCATCAACATTCCTAGACACAGGGTTGCTGGTCACCAACATTCCTAGACACAGGGCTAGTCTCCCTTATTAATATAGCCACACCCCCTTTCAATCTCAAGGAGTGTGCAGTGTAAACAGTGTATCCTTCAATCAGTAACTGACATCCATACTTGTGGTTATGTTCCTGCACAAAAACCACGTCTATACCATACCTCACCAAATACTCACGAAACCATTCACGCTTCATCTTATCACACAAACCATTAATATTCACAGTAAAGCACTGGAAACCGACAGAGGGGTTTTTCCTTTAGGCACTGGCACTTGCCGATCCCCTTTCCCCCGAGTACCACCATGGTCACTCCCAGAGTCTCGGGAACCACCTTTCATGGGTCTCTGTCCCTTGGGACCACCAACATCACCCCTCGCTACGTCTGCCCACATCTTCTTGCCCGGACGTTGCGCTGGTGTGAGCACGTCGTCCGTATCAGACTGGGCCGCTCTCTTCCGTGACGCACTTTCTTCCTCCATACCCACCTCCTGGAGGCCATCGATGTGCACCTCCGCCTCCACGTGATGCAGCCGCCCTGCGGCCGAGGCACTAGCCACAGGGAGGCCATCCACCTCAGCGTCCCTGTCCCCCGCTGACTCCAAGTCAGCTGCAGGTTCGTCCACACACACCTGACCTGGGGTGCGCAACAGGTCCTGCAACACCGTAGCAAACGCCTCCTCTGCCACCCTCTCATTAGCCGCCGATACTCCTCCCATGGCTCCAGGCCTGATGGTTCCGTTACCCCTGGTAAGGTCGCACAGCCATCCTCTAAAGATTCTGACCTGTCCACCTCAGCACTTCAACTCGCACCCGACATAGGGTTGTCCGACCCACGCTCCTCCGTACGATCCACTGAAGACTCCCGTTGACGTCCAACATCCTTTGGGCCCATCCGTTTACCACACTGCACAGCCATATGGACACAGCAGGACTTCAAACAGACCTGGACAAGCTTGACATCTGGTCTAGCAACTGGCTTCTCGAATTCAATCCCACCAAATGCAAAGTCATGAAGATCGGAGAAGGACAAAGAAGACCGCTGACAGAGTACAGGCTAGGTGGACAAGGGCTACAAACCTCGGCAAAGGAGAAAGACCTTGGGGTGAGTATAACGCCAAGTACGTCTCCGGAGGCACACATCAACCAGATAACTGCGGCAGCATATGGACGACTGGCAAACCTAAGATTAGCGTTCCGTTACCTAAACAAGGAATCGTTCAAGACACTGTACACCGTGTACGTCAGGCCCATACTAGAATATGCAGCACCAGTCTGGAACCCACACCTGGTCAAGCACGTAAAGAAACTAGAGAAAGTGCAAAGGTTTGCGACAAGGCTAGTTCCACAACTCAGGGGTCTGTCCTATGAAGAAAGGTTGAGGGAAATAGGACTAACAACACTGGAGGAAAGAAGGGTCAGAGGAGACATGATAACGACATACAAAATACTGCGGGGAATCGACAAGGTAGACAGGGACAGGATGTTCCAAAGAGGGAACACAGAAACAAGGGGACACAACTGGAAGCTGAAGACTCAGATGAGTCAAAGGGATGTTAGGAAGCATTTCTTCAGCCACAGAGTAGTCAGGAAGTGGAATAGTCTAGAGAAAGATATAGTGGAGGCAGGAACCATACATAGTTTTAAGACGAGGTATAATAGAGCTCATGGAGCAGGGAGAGCAGAGACCCAGTAGCGGACAGCGAAGAGGCGGGGCCAGGAGCTGAGTCTCGACCCCTGCAACCACAATTAGGTGAGTACAATTAGGTGAGTACAGGCCCTACACAACCTGCAGGTACGACGTTGCCCAGCGTAGGTAACCATTACTTGAGTCCTGAAGTCCTCCAACAGTACATAGGATGGGATGGGATGGCGTAACGTCATTTTTAACGTAAACGTTCCCTCCAGCAGACCTTGAAACATCCCTTCCGACCACCTGCCCACCGTCGCCGTATGTACAGTTCCATATCTTTCAAAAACTGTTCTCAAATCAGCCTCAGTCGCTTCAAATGGGCAATTTCGAATTTTTACTCAAACGTAGTACCTGGACACGTCGTGAAGACACACCGTCACTGCCGAATTCATGTCCACAGGGACCTCCTGAAACCTTGCGACGACCCTCTCATACACATCGGCAGTGCGAAGCTTAACGAAGATTCTATACACACCATTTATAGCCACACCACACAAATCGTCATTCTCCAATCCGTAGGCGTCTCGTATAATGGAAGTCAGTAGAACAGAAGCTTTCTGGCCCGACAGCCCCACGAGTCATCTGAATACACACAGTGTTAACTCAGCGATGACCCAACTGCACCATGTTGTGAAAACAACAATGTCACAAAGCGCCGGTAGAGGCAGGCTGGTCGCACGTCCGCTCGACTCCAAGGTTGAGTGACGAACAAATTTGGATTTATATCTACAGTTCACTTATCTGTTACAAGCAAATTTAGGAAATTTGCTTAGTATAAGTGGTATCCTACCTTCAATAATAAGATATCTTGACATGTCACATAGGTTATTATACTGTCTATCTCTATATTCCTCAATAAGTAGACAATTAAGCACATAGTGTTCAAGACAGTGACCATATGCCTGATCACATAATTTGCATTTAGTTTGATCATCATCTGTGTATCTCCCAAACTGCCAGAAGTACTTGTAGCCAAGCCTAAGCCTGGCCACTACAACATCAGTCAGTCTGTTCACATTGCAAGTTGCTCCATAAACATACTTATCTACGTTCATGTTATCATAGTGGGTTATAGATCTACTCAGGCTTCTAACTGCATTCATATAGCAATCATTTTCATTATTTATTTCTCTCCTAATATTATTCCTAATGCTAGACACAGATATACCAAAGTTATATTCTACATTCTCCTTCTGGGTACTCTTCTTGGCTAACATATCAACTTTATCATGAAGGAGTAATCCAATGTGTGATGGAATCCATAGCAATTGTACATTAATTCCTTTGTCCCGGATTTTTGAGTATCTATACCTGGCTTCTCCAATGAGCATGCTGTTAGAGTCATTATATGAGTCAAGAGCCTTCAATTATGACATAGAATCAGTAATGATGATAGAGTCAAGCTCAGTGTCATAAGTTAGCTTTAGTGCCATTAGGATTGCAAACAATTCAGTTTGCAGTGTAGACGCCCAGTTGTTAATTCTTATGCCTAGTTCAAAAAAAAAATTATTGTTCTTAACTAGGGAGGTGGCAACAAGAGCAGATGCAGCCCAGCCAGAAAGACTCCTGTTTAGATCCATCAGTGTATATAACTTGAGATAACTTATTACTACCAGCTAGGCGAGAAATTTCTTCTTGAGCAGTTGCTTTAACAAGTGATTTAAGGAAGGGATTACTAGCAATGAGCAGGTATGTGATATTAAATGAACACATCTTCCATGGAGGGGTGAAATGCTCTTGTTGCCTACAGGGATACAATTCATGCAGGTTGTAAAACTTAATGTAATTGCATGTTTTCACAATCCATTTAGATCTGTGAGTATTTAGTTCTAGACATTTAGTAAGATTCATTGTGACAGTGTCTGGTTCATTTCTTAACATTCTAATACCAAGTACAGTGTTAATCTCAACAATCCTATCACTGATATTAGTAATACCAAGCTCCTTCCTCATATTAAGAACCTTTGTAGATTTGGGACAGCCAAGAATAATTCTGAGAGCTTCATTTTGCATTAACTCCAAGGGTCGGAGAGAACTTTCTCGAGCTAATATCAACATGGGAGCAGCATAATCAATTAAGGACCTAATATAGGCTATGTACATCATTCTCGCGATTCTCAAATTAGCACCATAGTTGGGGTTGTACCCAGCAACAGCTTTAAGAGCATTTAGTCTATCTTTGCATTTTTTATTTAGTTGTGGTATAGTGGATTTGATAAAGGGTACATCTACACCAAGATATCTGTAAGTTTTAACGTAGCTAATGTTTTCCCCCTGCAAATAGATGGGTGGGGGATGTCGTTTGCTTGTTAATGTTTTAATGAGGTTAGAGTGGCTACAATATCTGCAAAATTCTTACAGAATCTTCTATAAAACCCTACCATCCCTAGAAAAAGTTGGAGGGATTTCCTATCAGGGGATACTGAACAATTTTTAATGGCAAGAATTTTTGCAAATTTAGGGGCCACTTTGCCACTACCTACTTCATGACCCAAAAAAATAATAGTAGATTGGCCAAAGGATGATTTGGATAAATTAACAGTTAAGTGGAAACTCTGGAAGGTCTCAAAGAGAGCCTTAAGCCTAAACATGTGTTTGTCCCAAGTATATCTGATTCAACAACGATATCATCTAGGTAAGCAGCCGTGCCTTCAAGTCCTTTAATAGCCTGATGGATCAGTTTCTGGAATGATGCCGGCGAGTTTTTCATTCCGAAGGGGGTAACTGTATATTGATAATGACCTCCTGGAATTACGAAGGCAGAGATTTTCTTCGCCTTATCTGTTAAAGGTACTTGATAGTAACCTCTAAGGATGTCCAGTTTAGACACAAAAGTAGCCTTACCCACGAAGTCGATTACGACATTCGAAAACCTCCATCATTAAGAACACTAGTGTCACGAACATTTCCGAGTGACTCTGCTATTCAACGTCGATCAAACATCGAGTGGTTTCAAGAGTGACGCAATCAACGCCACAAGCTCTCGTTACATGAGCAAGGTAGGTCATATTTTCACTTGCATCAACCTGATATGTACTGTAATGTGCAGGTCGACACAATGTGAATAGAGCTACTCTTGCTAGGCCGTGATATAAAAGCCAACGCCCAATAACAGGTATGAATATCCTTCTATATTCCAGTTATTCTGATATACTGGAAAGAACTTTTAGAGTGATGACTCAACCGTTCATTATACAGCAACTATGAGTGAACTATAGTCACTTCAGAGGAGATTTCCAGGGAAAGGTTGCTGGAAAATCTGAGCTGTCAATGAAGATAAGTACCCCTTTGCCATGTATTTCTTATAGCATGCTAACAGGTCTTATCATGCAAGTTTATATATGTATAATTCATTTGCGAGTGCAGAAAACAATTGACAGTGAGACCGTCACAACCCTATGAAAGCAAAAGACTCGGCACACAAAGCAACATCCACCCAATGAAAAACAGAGGCGCTACTAGCACGATAAGAGAACACAATAAGTATCAGGGGTCCAAGACTGTTCAATAGACCCCTGGCTGTCTTCAAGAAGGCGCTGAACAGGCACTTAAAGTCAGTACCTGACCAGCCAGGCTGTGGTTCGTACGTCGGGTTGTGTGGCCAACAGTAACAGCCTGGTTGATCAGGCCCTGATTCCACCATGAGGCCTGGTCACAGACCGGGACGCAGGGGCGTTGACCCCCGAAAGCTCTTCAGGTATACCCCTAACCAACTTTAGTCATGAATACTGCTAGTTAAAATTGTTAGTCATCAGGGTCTTAGTCACAGTTCCTTGCTCCGTGTTTTTTCGTGTTTTTCGCGGTCTCCTTTGAGTGCTAGAACTTTAAAACTGTGCCAGTGATCTTATAAGGTACATCCCTCCATTGTTCGGAACAAATCAGGCAGTAAACAGTTATACTGAGTCAAAAAAACAAGGGAATTAGTGTGCAAGAACTTAGTGCCATAATCTCAGAGGGGAACTTAAGTGCCGTGTGAAATAACAAAACAGAACGAAATAATTGTCAGAGGAAGGAAAGTCTCCCTGAAAATAGGGTATAGATAGATCTGTATAGTGAATATCTCAGTGGTGCCGTAGTATACAGATAAGTTTAATAGATGTTAAAGTGAAAACTAAGGCAGAAGTGTTAGGCCTAACGAGTTTCGTGTTTGAAATCAGTTGCCAGCGGCCTCCGGGTCCTTACCACGCAGGTCCGTGTATTGATAATCTTAAACTGTTAGTATAACTGACCAAAATATATTGATTACATTGTTATAAAGGTTTTTCTATGAATTACGAATAGGTGCGCAATCTTGAGGAAATAAGTAAATTGTCCAGCTCGGAAAATACGATAAACAGTGTCCAGTTGTGAGTTGTCAGTGAACGATTTCAACAACATAAGACTGTATATCATTAGTCAACCATAGTGAAAATCAGCAGTGTTGTGGTGTAGGTAGTAGAAAAACTAAACCCAGTAGAGTGAACCATAAGTGCATATAAACCCAGGTGGTAAACCAGGGTGAGGTTAACCAGGGTGCCAGAAGTAAACAGGGTGCCAGAGGTAAGCCAGGGTGCCAGAGGTACGGCTGCCCGTCATAGTAGGAGCTGCCAGAAGCATCGTTTTTTTTTCTCCAACACGAAAGTTATACTTTTGTATCATACTGATCATTATTACTCTGTTTAATCATCTCCCAGTGGTCTGTCTCTTGAAACCCCAAAAATCCCTACAGGATTCACTAAATAAGTGACACAGGATCTTGTCTGATCCAAGAAATAAGGGAACCATTGACGGGATTCAAACTGGTATCCTCGACCGGATTCAATAAGTGGACGGAGTTTTAGGGGACCTTAACAAACAACCAAACAATAACAAAAAATTAAAGCGGTAAGATTGCCCCAAACACTTACACATGCAAATAAAATTGATACAATACAAATAGACAGATCACCACTTCAGGGAAGCTATTAGTAGAATATACAGTAAAACAACCAACAAAATCAGTCATGAAACCCTGTGTAGTATGCAACTAAACAAACAAAACGTTCCACTGGATGGATTACATGCAACTTCTGTGGTAAATGCTGCCACGCCCCTTGTGTAGGCATTCGAGAATCTACTACACAAGATATCAAACAAGGGAAGTGTTTTTGGGTATGCCCAAATGAGACCGAACTGTGGAATAAAATCACATTGATATTAAAAGATGACAACATCAAATCGGACTTCATAAAAAAACATGACAGCATTCTATAACAGTTGGGAAAGTAAAAAATCTTGGCCAGATGGTGCTACCACCCCTGGTACAGATGTTGCAATGGTAGTCAGAAACTGTACGAATGGAGAAATAAATGATGGTGACCTGAAGAGGGACAGGAGCTCTAGTGACGTAAATGATGGGGAAACAGGTGTAGACAAGGACACACAAAAACTAGTGCTACAAACTAGCAATACCCCGGCAGATAGTAAACAGGGGGATGCCCTGTGAAATACTGAAGATAAATTACCAAAAACTGTTGAAGGCTCCATTGTCAGCACTAGAGTTGAAGATAGAAACGAGACAGGAACACAAGCACCAATAGGGAATACAATGGGGAACACAGTCACAAAAAAACAGGGCAAACGGAAACCAGGCCTATGTGAATATTATGCTCTTGGTATCTGCAGGCATGGAAAATATGGGAAATCAGATGGGATATGCAATTATGATCACCCCATAAAATGCCGTGCCCATATGAAAAAAGGAAAATGCAACCTCCCGTCCTGTAAGTTTTTCCACCCTGAAATGTGCCACTCATCAATTCAGGAAAGACAGTGCTATAACTTATATTGCCAGGCATACCACCTAAAGGGTACGAGGCGACACAGAACATCCAGACCATAGCAAAACCTGGGTAGCCACAGCCACACCGGAGAGAGAGGTTTTTTAGTGCCAGGAAGGAAAAAAAGCTGGCAGGAAATGACAGAAATTGTACACAAACTGCAATCACTTCTGGAGTGGAATCACAGTCAATGGCCTCCACTCCAATACAACAGATATTAGTGCCAGGAAAAAAAGACTCATCCCCCCATACCACCAATCCAACAACATTCATCTTTGCAAATATTCAGGGTCTAAAGCCAGAAGCAAACAACAAAATACCTTACATCCGTGGACTCCTTACAGAGTCAAATGCTATGTTTGTGGCTTTCACAGAGACCCACATAAGGGATCACTTGGACAATGAAATATGGATCCCTGGCTACAACCTATACAGATGTGAAAGAGTGAACAGGCAAAAAGGAGGAGTGGGGGGAAGGTTGGCCTGTATATCACAGAGTCACTTATATGTTCAGAACTACTAAATGCCTCAAATGATGTAGTTGAAGTATTAGCAATAAAGATCGAGAATCAAAACCTGGTGATCATGGTTGTATACAAGCCTCCGGATGCAACGTCCCAACAATTCCAGGAACAGCTTCTGAAAATTGACCACTGTCTGGAAAATCTTCCAGCTCCTGTCCCCAACATCTTGCTCCTGAGGGATTTCAACCTAAAGCACCTAAAATGGAGGAGCATTGCAAACAATGGAGGAGCATTGCAAACAATGGAGGAGCATTGCAAACAATGTGGAAGCAGAGATAACACCAGGAGGCAGCGCAGATGAAAACTCGAACTCACATGAACTTTTAAATCTCTGCACCAAATTCACCTTAAACCAGCAAATAGTAGAGCCTACAAGATTAGAGAATACGTTGGACCTCATCTTCACTAACAATGATGATCTGATACGAAATGTCATCATATCAAAAACAATATACTCAGATCATAACATAATAGAGGTCCAGACATGCATGCTGGGAGCCCAAGATCAACAAAATGTGATCAACCGAGAGGGAGCTTTCTCCAAATTCAACTTCAATAACAAAAACATAAGATGGGACCAAGTAAACCAAGTCCTAAATGATATACAATGGGAAGATAGCCTAAGCATCACGGATCCTAACCTATGTCTAGAACAAATTAATTCTGTGGCACTTAAGGTTTCCTCAAGGCAAATTCCCTTAAGAAAAAGGAGGAAAAGATGCAAACTAGAAAGAGAGAGGCGCTCCCTATACAGGCGAAGGCAAAGAATAACGGAGCGGCTACAAGAGGCCAATATATCTGAAATACGAAGGGAGACACTAGTCAGAGAAATAGCAAACATCGAATTAAAACTAAAAGAATCTTAGGGGAGGGGTAACCAATTATGTTTTTTTTTCTTTTCGTCCGATTTCGTTATTTTTTTTTTGCACGTGAAGACGTGTTTAGTGACCTTATTGCCTGTGAGTTTCAATAAGATTGCCCTTAAAACAAAAGAGAAAAAAAATATTTACTGAAAATTCCATGAAGATTCCATTTAAACATTACCTCAGCCTAAATGGCACAACGAAAGGTGGATTTGAGACTTGGTACGTATAAAACAATGCTAATGCTATTTTCTCACGGAAGGTATTCGTGTAATTATCTCTAGTTATTCTACAAAAAAATAAAGTTCCTCAGTTTTTGTTATATGCAAAATATCTTGCCCTTTTACTCCCACTCAAATCCAAAAATATTTGGAATATTGCAAATTTCTCTTCGTGATAATGTAAAACTATAATTTTTTTATGGTTCCTGTCAATATTATTGTATTTACTTCAATAATAAATGGTGGGTGTCATCAAATAGGTCAATAACTTGCTTCCGAGATAACACGTGAAACGCCTCCAGGCTCGGATTTTTTTTTTTTTCGCGAAAATCGGTGTAGTTTTATTGTCTAGTGGTGTTCTAGAGTTGTTATCCTCTCCAAACCACCGTTTTCTCTCACTCAATGTCCGTCTATGTCATAAAAGACGACATGATGTAGGGGAAATCATTTTATATCGAAAATCCTGGATGTACAGTCGCCTTGTTACGGCCTATTTTATTAGTTCTAGTGTATATATCATGTTTATATGTGTTTTTAGTCTTTATTTAGTCATTTTAGATGATATTAGAGTAAAAAGAAAAATTATTCCTGGCTCCCGGGAGTAGGCGGAGCGGGAATGCTGCCAAGCGTTCCTGATTAGCCGGCACTACCCGGGAAGCTCCACCCACACTCATATAGTGCCATGTAGTGAAATTAGAATGAATAATACAAGTAATAGCAATAAAAAAACGGAAAAAAAACGAAAAAAAATACGGGATGCAAGCAGTCATGTTGGTGGCTCTCCTTGCATTACAGTTTTATAATTGTATTATATTTGTAACTACCAATAACATTGTACACTTGTAACATGCATTGAAATAAAAATTATTATTATTATTATTATTATATAAATGGCTGTAATTCCTTGTAGAAACGTCGTAGAACATTGATTCTGGTACCATTGTGTAGCCAGAGAGTTAAGCTCGCTCGCGAGCCGCGCGCTGCGGGAGACGGTTACCCCGCCCCTTGCAGGAATACAGGAATCAAGAAACGCGGGAAGAACTAAAAGCCATAAACGAAATTGAAAGAAACCCAAAGTATTTATTTTCTTATGCAAAGTCAAAGTCGAGAACAGCAACCAGTATTGGGCCCCTACTTAAACGGGATGGGTCCTACACAGATGACAGCAAGGAAATGTGTGAGTTACTTAAGTCCCAGTATGACTCAGTTATTAGCGAGCCGCTAACCAGACTGAAAATCGAAGACCTAAATGATTTTTTTATGAGAGTGCCACAGAACTTGACTGTTGCATGCCTATCTGACATCACACTGACGCCAAATGACTTCGAAAAAGCAATAAATGACATGCCCATGCACTCCGCTCCAGACCCAGACTCATGGAACTCCATGTTCATCAAGAACTGCAAGAAGCCCCTATCACGTGCTTTTAACATCCTATGGAGAGGGAGCATGGACACTGGGGTCGTCCCGCAGTTACTAAAAACAACAGACATAGCCCCACTCCACAAAGGGGGCAGTAAAGCAATAGCAAAGAACTACAGACCAATAGCGCTAACGTCCCATATCATAAAAATCTTTGAAAGGGTTCTAAGAAGCAAGATCGCCACTCATCTAGATACCCATCAATTACACAACCCAGGGCAGCACGGGTTTAGAGCAGGTCGCTCCTGTCTGTCCCAACTACTGGACCACTACGACCAGGTTCTAGATGCTCTAGAAGACAAACAGAATGCAGATGTTATATACACAGACTTTGCAAAAGCCTTTGACAAGTGTGACCATGGTGTAATAGCACATAAAATGCGTGATAAAGGAATAACAGGAAACGTTGGTGGATGGATCTAAAATTTCCTAACAAGTAGAACACAAAGAGTAGTAGTCAACAGAGTAAAGTCTGAGGCAGCTAATGTGAAAAGCTCTGTTCCACAAGGCACAGTACTCGCTCCCATCCTGTTCCTCATCCTCATATCGGACATAGACAGGGATATAAGCCACTGTGCCGTGTCATCCTTTGCAGATGACACCCGAATCTGTATGACAGTGTCCACCGTTGAAGACACTGCAAGACTCCAATCAGACATAAACCAAATCTTTAAATGGGCTGCAGAAAACAATATGAAGTTCAATGATGAGAAATTTCAATTACTCAGATACGGAAAACGTGAGGAAATTAAAATCTCATCGGAGTACAAAACTAATTCCAACCACACAATAGAGCGAAAAACTAATGTCAAAGACCTGGGAGTGATCATGTCAGAGGATCTCATCTTCAAGGACCATAACACCGTAGCAATCGCATCTGCTAGAAAAATGACAGGATGGATAATGAGAACCTTCAAAACCAAGGATGCCAAGCCCATGTTGACACTTTACAGATCGCTTGTTCTATCTAGGCTGGAATATTGCTGCACACTAACTGCACCTTTCAAGGCAGGTGAAATTGCTGACCTGGAAAATGTGCAGAGAACCTTCACTGCACGCATAACTGCGATAAACCACCTCAATTACTGGGAACGCTTGAAGTTTCTAAACCTGTACTCCCTAGAACGCAGGCGGGAGAGATACATTATTATATACACATGGAAAATTCTCGAGGAATTAGTACCAAACTTGCACACAAGAATCACTCCCTACGAAAGCAAAAGACTCGGCAGACGATGTAACATCCCCCAATGAAAAGCAGGGGTGCCACTAGCACATTGAGGAACAACACAATAAGTGTCAGGGGCCCAAGATTGTTCAACTGCCTCCCAGCATACATAAGGGGGATTACCAACAAACCCCTGGCTGTCTTCAAGCAGGCACTGGCTGGTCAGTCGGTACCTGACCAGCCAGGCTGTGGTTCGTACGTTGGACTGCGTGCGGCCAGCAGTAACATCCTGGTTGATCAGGCTCTGGTCCAACATGAGGCCTGGTCAGAGACCGGGCCGCAGAGCGCAGGGGCGTTGACCCTTGGAATTCTCTCCAGGTAAACTCCAAGTAAGAGTGTATTGCAACTTCAGCATGGCAAAAACTTTATTTGGTGCCGAAGCTGGTATTATTATTAGTAGTAGTAGTAATGGTAGTAGTAGTAGTAGTAGTAGTAGTAGTAGTAGTAGTAGTAGTAGTAATATAATAAGATTATCCTACTGTCTTGATTATCTTATTTCATTAACTCTATTAATAATAACAAAAATTAAAATATTGCTATTAAAATAATGTTTGGCACTAAGGGTATGATGCCAGTTTGACGGGCAGCTCTTCAAGGTTGTTCCCACACCGTGAGCTTCATCATATAAGAGAGTGTTGGCAGTTACCACAAGCATTTACTGTGCTACTCCAGCGTGCATCAGACGTGCTCTCCATCCCCAGCGTGCATCAGACGTGCTCTCCATCCCCAGCGTGCATCAGACGTGCTCTCCATCCCAGCGTGCATCAGACGTGCTTCTATGCCCAGCGTGCATCAGACGTGCTTCCATCCCCAGCGTGCATTAGACGTGCTCTCCATCCCCAGCGTGCATCAGACGTGCTCTCCATCCCCAGCGTGCATCAGACGTGCTCTCCATCCCCAGCGTGCATCAGACGTGCTTCTATCCCCAGCGTGCATCAGACGTGCTTCCATCCCCAGCGTGCATTAGACGTGCTCTCCATCCCCAGCGTGCATCAGACGTGCTTCCATCCCCAGCGTGCATCAGACGTGCTCTCCATCCCCAGCGTGCATCAGACGTGCTCTCCATCCCCAGCGTACATCAGACGTGCTCTCCATCCCCAGCGTGCATCAGACGTGCTCTCCATCCCCAGCGTGCATCAGACGTGCTCTCCATCCCCAGCGTGCATCAGACGTGCTCTCCATCCCCAGCGTGCATCAGACGTGCTCTCCATCCCCAGCGTGCATCAGACGTGCTCTCCATCCCCAGCGTGCATCAGACGTGCTCTCCATCCCCAGCGTGCATCAGACGTGCTCTCCATCCCCAGCGTGCCTCAGACGTGCTCTCCATCCCCAGCGTACATCAGACGTGCTCTCCATCCCCAGCGTGCATCAGACGTGCTCTCCATCCCCAGCGTGCATCAGACGTGCTCTCCATCCCCAGCGTGCATCAGACGTGCTTTCCATCCCCAGCGTGCATCAGACGTGCTCTCCATCCCCAGCGTGCCTCAGACGTGCTCTCCATCCCCAGCGTGCTGACATCTGCCAACTTTGCTTACTGTTCTCACGAACAGTTATCACCTATGGAATGTTCTGATTTTATAGTTGTGTATATCTTAACTCGTTGATGACATATGAGAACAATGGCAAGGAATATAGTGCAGCTGTCCTTGCTGTGCATTATGATGGTGCTGTGGGTCTCATCCCCAGGAGTCGCATCGTTGACGGATGGTGAACAAGCTAAAGTTTCTGTCAATTTTGAATTGGCTAAGACTAACATTCAGGAAGCCAATTCAGTCTTTACGATCGTCCTAGACTATTTGAAAGATCGTAACAAATTTGGACAGTTACACAAGGTCTTTAACAATGCTTTACTTTTCACACAGTTCCTTGGTCCTGTTGCAACTGCTGTCTATCTTTAGCATGGTGTCAACGTTCTTAATGCCAATGCAGTTGGATGTTATACAAGAGGAGTTTAATAGGGTGAATGATATGCTCAATAAAATAGATTCACAATTGAACAGTATAAGGGATGAACTGAAAACATCTATAGAGTTCAATACATGGATAACTTCTTACATAGACTGGGAACTTGATATCAGGAATGGAGAGAATAAACTGACAGAAACAAAGTCACGTCTGGTTAACCTGGACAACGAGGTGGAAAAATTAAGAGTCATGGAGGCTTACATTAACTACGTTGAAAATCAAGATATAGAAGGAAAGGCAAAGAAGATACACCAACTGACCGGCATTCGAAGCACAATAACAAAACAAAATATGTTTGGTTTGTACATGCAGGAGAAAATTGTGACGTATTTGAACTCTCTCGGCTGATGATCATCATTGGAGACCTAATGACTAGTGCTGCAAAACAGACCATGGCATATCAGTTTCTCAAATATCAAAATATTAATTATGTTCGGGAAAAGATGGTAATGTTCTCTGACCAACTATATGATATCCGTCACCAATACCAACTGCACGTGTGGAACTGTTATGAAAATTTTAAATTATATTCTGAGAAAGAGATAAAAAAATTGGTGCAGGAACAAAATGTTCGATCAAGCGAGGTACTAAGAGAGAGGCTGTCTGACTATATGCCATGGTATGCGTGGGCAGTTGCTATGTACACTCAAGATGAACCAAATACAATTCGTACAATATGTGGGAATATCTCTCTTAATGCATTTACATTAAAAAATCAGTTAATTAGAATTGAAAATCTTGGAGACAATGATAAAAGTAAAGTACTTGTGGTATGGCAGGACAAATATAATGGAAGTCGTAGTTGTAGAAGTTTTGATGGACTTAGTCGGGAACAAGACCCGTGTAGAGCTTCCAACGAGTGTAGCAACCATGGAATCTGCCACCAAATACCCATACACCAGCAGCCACATGTGCATCTGTGACAAATACTACGAAGGACACAACTGTGAAACCTATAACAATCCCGCAATAAGTCACAACATCACTGACATAGTAGCTGACATGAGAATGACCTTCACCAACATCGTGGGAGTACCCACTGTTACTGACGTCTTTGGACATATGGTAGACTTGTCTCGTGAAATTGAACAAATGCATAAATCACTACTGAACTCTCATGAATACTTACAACTAATGATTCAGTATGCTGAAATCTTTAGGGAAGGAGACTACATTACTTATGAATATAATAAAATGAAGAATAACACACTGAGTAAAGAACGGTTCTTAGAAAATGTTATGAATACTGATTTTAACCGGGTGTTTAGTAGTCTTGAACGAGCAATTCTTGGTGAAGGATTATTCATTTCACAAGATATTTTGACTGTATTTAAGAAAAAGATTATGTCAGAGTTAGGTGAAAGATTTGCCTGTACGCAAAACTACTCCGTGGCAGTGTCTGCTATGGTAAATAATTTGATGATCATCGATGAAGCGGTGACAGAGACAAGTATTTTGGTAACTAATTGGCAAGTTCAACATTTGGGAGCTTCAAAAGAAGAGACCCTCGATGCTGTCCGTAGCACACAGAGCCTGGCTGAGGATCGTTGGAAAAAGTATTTTGCTCACTGGAAAGCAACATCGTGCAGAGAGTTGACTGCTGACGACCTCCAGGAAAAATACTGTGGCAATATTCACAGTTATTCGGGACTTAAAGTGACCGTAAACTGTGGGAACAACAAACAACCTTCAACCTCGTCAGTCACCTGTACAAGGATAGGCAACACTTTACAGTGAACGGAGACTCCTCAGTGTCAGTACATGTGGAGCAGCTGGAGCTCGTGGGGAAGCTGCAGCAAAAGTTGTGGAGGAGGCAGGAGATCAAGAACCCGCAGTAAGCACAACGGAGATATTGATACTCAGTCAAAAGGCTGTAATGAAGAGGACTGCTGTCAAGAAAAGTAAGTGTAAGAAGATATGCTTATTGTGCGGTAAACTTTAAATAATGATTTTGTCATTTGCGCTCTCTCTTCCTTAAATATATATACACAAATAACCAACACACAGGAGAGAGGAGCTTACGACGACGTTTCGGTCCAACTTGGACCATTTACAAAGTGTAATATTGTTAGAATTACAGACAGTATGTTAAGTAAAAGGACACAAATGCAACTTTGAGCCTATATATACCGTCTGTGTCCATGTATTGTTTGTAATGGCTTGACAATGCTCCTGGAGAACGAAACGTTGCCACAATAAAATGTCACATTAGATGCATTTGTGTCCTTTTACTTAACATTTACAAAGCCACAAGCAAAAAGCAGAGGAGCCAGTATAGATAGGCCAAATACACATGTGCAACATCTGGGTGTCTTTATTGTAATCGTTTCGCCATCCAGTGGCTTTATCAATACAAATTCTAGGACATTGTTTGAAGACAGAAGAACTATATACAAAAGATGAGGTTATCAGTCCCTCGGCCTTGGAGTGGTGTGAACAGCACCGAAGTCGTTGAGTTACTGGAGCAGAGGCAAGGATGCTGACCCTTATATACTAACGTCAGGTGGAAAAGGACGTGCAGTAGATGAGGGCATAGTCACTGGAAGGCTGTCCTTGTCACCTAGTGCCACTGACTCTCCAATATCCACCTTATTCTGCCTATTACTAGTTCCCCTAAAATTCATAACATTACTACACTGGTACTTCACTGTTTTCCCCCCATAACCCATACCTCTAACTTTTTCTAGTTTAAAGCCCTAACAGCTCCCTCCACTGCCCTAACAGTTCACCTAGATAAGTGAACCCCATCCCTGGCATACATGTCATTTCTGCCATAGAAGAGGTCCCAGTTGTCAATGAATGTTACTGCATTTTCCTTACAGTATTTGTCCAGCCAGCAATTGACACCAATTGCCCTTGGGTAGCTTCAAATTTAGATTGGATAAATTCATGAGTGAGAGGGGTTGGATTTAAGTACAGTGGTGACCTGTTCTTAGCTCAGTGGTGACTTGTACTTAGCTCAGTGAGGACGTGTCTAGTGTACTCTCTGTGGACTGAACCATCTTTGCTCTGTGAAGACTTTTCTAATATTTATATCCTTCATCCCAGCCCCAGGATAACACACCCTCTGCCTCCTATTCCTATCCTTAAGACAAAATTCCGTATCCATAAACCTAATCTGACTATCCCCAACTAAAACAATGTTCTTACCTCGACTGGCGGTGTGCATGACGTTCTCGACGGTCTTTGTGGAGATGGTATTCGCTGGGATGTCTTCACATTCGTCTGATAACAAGGAAAAGGAGTTCCTGGTTTTCACAGCAGTCTCCTGGATTTTCTTCAACTTCAGCTTCGTCCCCTCAGATCCGACTAGCATCCATTCGTTGGTCTGATCATCGGCGACATTGTTCCGGGGGTAATCCTTGCATATACCCTTCAAACGTTGAATTTCTCTTCTAGCTTCCGTTAATTCCGCCTTTAGTTGGATATATAGCTGCTCGTAGTCGAGGAAAGCCATCATCCAATCTCAGGTAGCTAAGAACGGAGAGCACAGTAGAAAAGTCTTTACAGAGCAAAGATGGTTCAGTCCACAGAGAGTACACTAGACACGTCCTCACTGAGCTAAGTACAGGTCACCACTGAGCTAAGTACAGGTCACCACTGAGCTAAGTACAGGTCACCACTGAACTTAAATCCAACCCCTCTCACTCATGAATTTATCCAACCTAAATTTGAAACTACCCAAGGTCCTTGCTTCAATAACCCTACTAGGCAGACTGTTCCACTCATCAACTACCCTATTTCCAAACCAATATTTTCCTATATCCTTCCTAAATCTCAACTTATCCAATTTGAATCCATTATTGCTGGTTCTCTCTTGGAGAGATATCCTCAAGACCTTATTTATATCCCCCTTATTAATACCCATTTTCCACTTATATACCTCGATCATGTCTCCCCTCATTCTTCGTCTTACAAGTGAATGTAATTTAAGGGTCTTCAATCTTTCTTCATACGGAAGATTTCTAATGCTATGACACCGCGTCATGTAGCATCACTCGTGTGTGTAAACTCATATTACTTGGAAAATATCTTCTTATTGGAAGAATATATCTTTCTATTCTGTCCACGAGTCATCTTTATCAGTGAATATTCTTGAATAGTGTTTTCTGTAGACTTTTAATAGGTTTCAGCATCCTCTAAAATTGTAGTCGATGGATCATTTTCACTAACACTGATCCACCTCTTGGCGTGCCTTTTACAAGTGCACATCATATATTTACCTACAATAGTGTTAAGGAATAGAACAGCGAAACGGTCACTTCACGGGAATGCAATCTGCTGGTGATGTAAAATCATAGTATTTATTTTATCTGTAAATTCATCGTAGCTTAGATTAGGAGAGTTTAGGTAAGGTTTGTCAGGAAACAGGGCAAGTCTTTCCTTACGCGGAACTTAGTGAGATGATGACCCGCCGTTGGAGCATTTGGTCATCTGACCGAGGCCTTCCACTGGCTTACCCGTCCACCCCTTTAAAAACTTATGGTCATAGTTATAATCATTTTTTGATCATCATACTTCAGATTTTATTAAATTAATTATATTTTTTTTGTCATATCACAGGTTCGGGAATTTCAAGTGCAGTAATCAGAGGTGTGTGCCCCTGAGTGATAAGTGTGATGGAGACGATGATTGCAGCGACGGTAGTGACGAGTCGAGCTGCACTTACCTGCGTTCTGGTGACACCATCGCTCTCAAGTCTTTATGTGGAGGCTTCTTGAGTGGCTACGAGACCGACAACCATGGACGGAAGGAAGTTCAATATTGCTCTACTTGGGCGTTTGTGCAATGCTCATATCAAATTACAGTAAAATTAAAAGCGCGTATGAGTACTTGTCCCGGGGAGCAAATGGATGAAGGTGATTGGGACCGCTGCTGGGGGGGAACGGTTTCATCTCTATGCATTAAACAGAAAAATTGGTGATGCTATAAGGTATGGAGACAAGGTTGGCTTGAAGTACAGAAGTAAGTTGTGGCTGAGCTGTGTCAATGCAGGTAAAACCTGTACCTCCTGGGACTGTCCAGGTGAGGAGTTCGCAAGGGATGAAGAAGGTAAATGTGCGAAAGAAGTATTCCGGATTTACGTTCTTGGTAAGGAAGGTTCATGTTCTACTGATACCTGGTATGAATGTTCAGGAAAGCCACTGTACCCAGGAGACACTGTATTTGTACTCTCATATCATGTGAAGTATTGGCTGTCATCGTTGAATGACAATGCAGAGGTCTACACTAGAATCTGTCCCCATCAACACCTAGAGCGGTCAGATGCAACACAATGTCGTTGTGAGCAGTGGATTTTGTTTAGGAAGTAATGTGATTTTTTTTTCATTTTGTTTGCACTTCAGAATGGTAGACTAGCACACTCAGTGTTAGTAGATTGACTGTCGTAATAAACTGACCAGAGTGCTAGTCTGATTAGAATAGTAGGCTGTCTTAGAAGGTAGAAAGACCACGGCGGTAGATTTACCATTGTAGTACAGTAGAATGACAGTAGTGGTAGGCTGAACACGGGGGTAATCTGATCATGATAGACTGACCATGGTGGAAACCTGAGTATGGTACATTATCTACGGTGATAAATTTATTGTGATGTTTCATTTTTATTTTATTAAAAAATACATTATTTTCTTGGAAAAATATGCACAAAATGCGAAAAATATGCAAATTCACGACGCTACTCGGGAGTTTGTTATACTCGTCCACAAGTCTGTTACCAAACCAGTACATTCCTGTATCCCTTCACAAACTAAATTTCTCCATCTTGAACCCACTGCTACGAATTCTCTCTTAGTTAGATATTTTTAGAATGTTATTTAAATCCTATATATTTTTTCCTGCCTTCCATTATACACTTCAGTCATATATTCCCCATATTTCTGCACCTTTCAAACGTGTGCAGATTCGGTGTCTTCAATCTATCTTCGTAAGAATGATTTTGATACACAGGATCATCTTCGTAATCCTTCTCTGTATGTTTCCAAGTGCCTTTATGTGCATCTTGTAATATGGAGACCAGAATTGTACAAAATAACCTAAACAAGGTCTTACCAAGGATACATAAAGTTTAAGTATAACCATGGGCATCGATTATTTACACTTCCTGATCAAGAATTCTATTAGCTTTATTACGAACACTTGTGAACTGTTGTCTTGGCTTTAGGTTGCTGCTAACCAGTCTTTTCTGCATTCTGTTTTACCGAGATCTATATTGTTTGGTTTATACGTGCCATAGCTATTTTCTTTTCCAATAATAGACCCTACACTTTTTTTTTTATTATTAACACATCGGCCGTTTCCCACCAAGGCAGGGTGGCTAGAAAAGAAAAACTTTCATCATCATTCACTTCATCACTGTCTTGCCAGAGGCGTACTTACACTACAGTTATAAAACTGCAACATTTAACACTCCTCCTTCAGAGTGCAGACACTACTTCCCATCTCTAGGACTCATATCCGGCCTGCTGGTTTCCCTGAATCCCTTCATAAATATTACCTTGCTTCCACTCCAACAGCACGTCAAGTATTAAAACCCATTTGTCTCCATTTACTCCTATCAAACACGTTCATGCATGCTTTGTGAGAGTCCAAGCCCCTCACACACAAAACTTCCTTTACCACCTTCCTCCAACCTTTCCTAGGCCGACCCCTACCCTGCCTTCCCTCCACTACAGATTTATACACTCTCGAAGTCATTCTACTTTGTTTCATCCTTTCTACATGTCCAAACCACCTCAACAACCCCTCCTCAGCCCTCTGGATAATAGTCTTGGTAATCCCGAACCTCCTCCTAATTTCCACAATACGAATTCGCTGCATTATATTTACACCACACATTGACCTCAGACATGACATCTCCATTGCCTCCAGCCTTCTCCTCGTTGCAACATTCACCACCCATGATTCACACCCATACAAGAATGTTGGTATAACTACTCTCATACATTCCCCTCTTTGCTTCCACGGACAAAGTTCTTTGTCTCCACAGACTCTTAAGTGCACCACTTACCCTTTTACCCTCATCAATTCTATGATTCACCTCATCCTTCATAGGCCCATCTGCTGACACGTCCACTCCTAAATATCTGAATACATTCACCTCCTACATACTCTCTCCCTCCAATCTGATATCCAATCTTTCATCACCTAATCTTTTTGTTAACCTCATCACCTTACTCTTTCCTATATTCACTTTTAATTTCCTTCTTTTACATACCCTACCAAACTCATCCACCAACCTCTGCAACTTCTCTTCAGAATCTCCCAAAAGCACAGTGTCATCAGCAAAAAGCAACTGTGACAACTCTCACTTTGTGTTAGATTCTTTATCTTTTAACCCAACACCTCTTGCCAAGACCCGTGCATTCACTTCTCTTACAACCCCATCTATAAATATATTAAATTATGGTGACATCACACATCCTTGTCTAAGGACTACTTTTGCTGGTAAATAATCTCCCTCTCTCCTACATACTCTAACTTGAGCCTCACTATCCTCGTATAAACTCTTCACTGTTTTCAGTAACCTACTTCCTATTATATACACCTGCAACATCTGCCACATTGCCCCCCCCCCTTTATCCACCCTGTCATACGCCTTTTCCAAATCCATAAATGCCACAAAAAGCCTCTTTACCCTAATCTAAATACTGTTCAACTATATGTTTCACTGTAAACACTTGGTCTACACACCCCCTACTCTGCGTCTTGCTCTTAATTCTTTCAATAATAACTCTACCATACACTTTACCAGGTAAACTCAACAGACTTATACCCCTATAATTTTTGAACTCTCTTTTGTCCCCTTTGCCTTTATACAAAGGAACTATGCACGCTCTCTGCCAGTCCCTAGGTACCTTACCCTCTTACATACATTTATTAAATAATTGCACCAACCACTCCAAAACTATATCTTTACCTGCTTTTAACATTTCTATCTTTATCCCATCACTCCCAGCTGCCTTACCCTTTTCATTTTACCCACTGCCCAACGAACTTCCCCACACTCACAACTGGCTCTTCCTCACTCCTACATGATGTTATTCCTCCTTGCCCTGTACACGAAATAACAGCTTCACTATCTTCATCAACATTAAACAATTCCTCAAACTGCATCTGCCATATCTCTGACCAAAACATTAATCTATTGAGGTCATTTTGTAATTCTCATGTGTCCTCGTCAGAATTATTTTGAAGGCCTGTTTTAGTGGCCTCATCAAACATGCGTATTCCGCAATTTATTCCATCATCTAAGTCGTTTATAGTGTGAGCAATAAAGGGAACAACACTGATCACTATGAAACACAGCTGGAAGCTCTCTTTTGTCTATTAGTCAACTATTCCTCAATCGAGAAGATAATTTCTCCACCTATTCTGTGTGTTGCTACTGTCTTCAACACTCTTCTGTGTGGTACGTTATCTAAGGTTTTACTGAAATCCATATTCACGATATCGTATTCTTTATCTTGATCTACGGCTTCATATATACCTTAGTAAACAGAAAAGTAAATTTATATGGCAGTAACGCCCATTCGTAAAACCGTATTGCTATTCATTGATTAAATTATATTTTCAAAGAAATTTCTAATTTCGTATGCAATTATTGATTCCACCGGTTTTCTTACAACTGAAGTTAGGCTGATTGATCTATAGTTGGAAGCTAACGACCTATCTCCCAATTAGTAAATAGGTATCACATTTGCCATTTTCCGCTTATCTGGTACGATACCCGTTTGTAGTGATTTGTTGCTCGTCAGAGCCTGGTGACTTGTTTAATTTTAACCTGTCTACACTAGCACCTACCCGGATCAAGGCTTATAGCAGCAATATGCAGAAACTGCAAATGCGAGCAATGTTTTTTTTTTTTATGAAGTAATCTGAATTTTCCTTTTTTTTTTTTTTTTGCATTTTATAATGGTAGACTGGCACACTTCATGTCTGTAGACAGTTCAAGGAGGTAGACTGTTAAAGGGGATAACAGTCTAAGGTGGTAGATAGTCCAGGGTAGACAGTCCAAGGAGGTAGACAGTGATAAACAGTCTAGGGTGGTAGATAGTGCAAGGTAGATTATTCACGGCAGTAGATTATCGAGGTGATATATTGTCTATGTTTAGATGTATTATGCTTCAGCCCAGTTTACCATTAGCATCCCTATTGATTCAAATGACATTAACATATACACTAATGTTATCACTATTAACAATATATTTTAACTTATGCAAAAAACAAGAGTGGTATTCCTCGGTACAGATATTATACCAAACTGAGGCGTAAATCTCAAAATGTCATAAATCACAAACGAAATGTTGATATAAAATTTCAAACCCAGCAAGCAATACCATTCTATTAAGCTAGCGAAGTTAATTAATTGTTCGGTAAGTATTAGGTAATTTAAAGGCTGCACGAAATGCTCTGTTGAACACGTGGCAGCCTATAAATTACTGTATGTATGTCAGTTAATCCTATGCCAGTTTCATATAGTAGTCTACTTTCTGGAATTAAAGTTGTCATTGTTACTGCCAACTGATTTTTAAGTCAATGATACATTATTTTTAGAATTAATATTGTTAATAATTGTTATTCATGCAACATATAATCCTGTAAATGATACATTAATTTTTATTTGCCTTTTTAATTATTAATTAATATTAAAAATGTTAGAGGACATAACAATATGTATATTGCATACATCAACCTTCGTAGCTATATAACAAACTATATATCTATGTAACAGAACCCAGCGATAAAAAAAAGTCACAGTGAGTTTACTAGGATGCAAACTCACTGTGACTTTTTTATCTAGATTAAATTACGCATCAATAACTGCATAAGACAAATGTAAACAATAAATTTGTATACTAAGCTTCAATAAAAACTTACCTAAATATTTATCACGTTTATTGCCTTGTGTCTTCTTCTTCTTCTTGGTTCGCCGGTACTCTCCCGGCCCGGGCCTTTTCCAAGTGGTGGCCCGGCCTTGGCTCCCTTTCTCGGGTGTATCTCAGACTAATGTCTGCCATGGGAGGAGGTACAAGTACCTCCTTATCGTCCAGGACCAATTGTCGATGCAAGAGTGGAGGCATCACAGATGTTTGAGGCCACACGCCATCTACTGCAGTAACTGATACATTTATGGAATGGGGAGAGGTAAGGTAAAATGTTGGAGGAATGCAGCACCTGGAACGAAAATTATTCAAGTTTGATCATAGGAAGTGAAGCATAAATCCAATTCGTTGGATCAAGAGTTCCTTGCCGGCACCAGGGAACCTACAATTAGAGGACCATTTACTGCAGTAAGACACACGGTGATGCTGTGTTGCTGTTCACCAACATTCCTAGACACTACTAAGACACAGTGTTGCTGGTCACCAACACTCCTAGACACTACTGAGACACAGTGTTGCTGGTCACCAACATTCCTAGAGACTAATAAGACACAGTGGTGCTAGTCACCAACATTCTCCTAGACACTGTCACTAGACACTCAGACACAGTGTTGCTGGTCACCAACATTCCTAGACACTACTGAGACACAGTGGTGCTGGTCACCAACATCCTAGACACTACAGACAAGTGTTGCTGGCACACTCCTAGAGCACTAGACACAGTGTTGCTGGTCACCAACATTCCTAGACACTACTAAGACACAGTGTTGCTGGTCACCAACACTCCTAGACACTACTAAGACATAGTGTTGCTGGTCACCAACATTCCTAGAGACTACTAAGACACAGTGTTGCTAGTCACCAACATTTCTAGACACTACTAAGACACAGTGTTGCTGGGTCACCAACACTCCTAGACACTACTGAGACACAGTGGTGCTGGTCACCAACATTCCTAGACACTACTAAGACACAGTGGTGCTGGTCACCAACATTCCTAGACACTACTAAGACACAGTGTTGCTGGTCACCAACACTCCTAGACACTACTGAGACACAGTGTTGCTGGTCACCAACATTCCTAGAGACTACTAAGACACAGTGTTGCTAGTCACCAACATTCCTAGACACTACTAAGACACAGTGTTGCTGGTCACCAACACTCCTATACACTACTGAGACACAGTGGTGCTGGTCACCAACATTCCTAGACACTACTGAGACACAGTGGTGCTGGTCACCAACATTCCTAGACACTACTAAGACACAGTGTTGCTGGTCACCAACACTCCTAGACACTACTGAGACACAGTGTTGCTGGTCACCAACATTCCTAGAGACTACTAAGACACAGTGGTGCTAGTCACCAACATTCCTAGACACTACTAAGACACAGTGTTGCTGGTCACCAACACTCCTAGACACTACTAAGACACAGTGTTGCTGGTCACCAACACTCCTAGACATTACTAAGACACAGTGTTGCTGGTCACCAACATTCCTAGACACTACTAAGACACAGTGTTGCTGGTCACAAACACTCCTAGACACTACTAAGAAATTGTGTTGCTGGTCACCAACATTCCTAGAGACTACTAAGACACAGTGTTGCTAGTCACCAACATTCCTAGACACTACTAAGACACAGTGTTGCTGGTCACCAACACTCCTAGACACTACTGAGACACAGTGGTGCTGGTCACCAACATTCCTAGACACTACTGAGACACAGTGGTGCTGGTCACCAACATTCCTAGACACTACTAAGACACAGTGGTGCTGGTCACCAACATTCCTAGACACTACTAAGACACAGTGGTGCTAGTCACCAACATTCCAAGATATCAGGTGCCCAGTACCACTCGACATGTCACCACTGATATAATAAGCACATATGTGGACATGAAAGCTACAATCTTGTAGAAACTACAGCATAGGGTGTGGAGGATGGGCTCCTACGATAACGTGGACTGTATGTTACTTATCTTCTTGATGAATCCAAGAAGTCGCAGCCATCCCCAACTCCTACACAAGGGAAACATCTATGGCCTCACTCTCCACAGGGCTGTATGGATAAACATCAAGGGATTATAATTATTGCCCCAAAGGAGTGTATGTCCATATTTCAGTCTTAGATGGACTGAAAGGCGTTTTACTCACTGTTTTGGACTAAAAAGTCCACGCATAACCGCCGTCAATAGGTAAAAATTTGAATGTTCTTGACTACAAGAACTGCGCAGTCCCCTATATGACCAGAACATCAAATTCATACCTTGCTCGTGTAGCTTTGAGCGATGGTGTTGGCTCCACCATATACGGCGGAAATGCTGTCTTGATTGTAGAATGCCGCTGAAGTCACCGTCTTGTTTCGATGGAATTCACTTGCGATTGTCTCTATGTTTCTCCTTTTGCAGTAAGAAGCTGCGCACACTTCTGAATATACTGCAATGTTGATGTTATTCACTAAACGCGCTGGAACAGAGTTCTTATCTTATTTCCCGACGTTAGTGGAGATTAAATGATATAACGGACGCAAACGAGTAATGTCTATGTTGATTTACGTCGCCTCGCGCCGCATGACCCCTAGAGTCGTATGACCCGTTCTTGCGGTGGCCAAATTCAATCTGCCCGCTCGTGCTGCCTTTTGCAGTCTCGTGCAGCCATGTGGTGCCACGAGGTGCCTCGTGGTGCTGTGGTCAGCACAATTTGTGACACACTGTTGACAGTACATCTGGCTTGAATTAAATTGTTTATGCAGCCAGACGCGCCTCCTCTGGCCCTTTCCTAAGGGTGTAAAGGGTGAGGGCCCTTACCAAGGGTAGTAAGGGCGCATACCCCCCTCCTTTGGAGAATTTTCTCCACACTGGGGGGCAGCGAGAAATTCACTGAAAGTGAACTACTCATCGCTTAACATTAATTTCATTTTCTCACTCGCCATCACTGCTGCTTGTCTTTTCTGAACAGCTTCAGTCTGTGTGGTTTCTGGAGAATCACTAATTTTATTTTTGTTTTCAACACTGTGTAATTCTAACGGCACTAATTTATCTATTGTCCGCTTATTCACTACACCTTTGCTCAAAACATCAACTGTCCTGATGATTCCATTTGCATCAGGATATATGGTCACAATTTTTCCAAGAGGCCAATGGGACCTCGGACCATCATTGTTAATAATCACTATGTCACCAGGTCTTAAGGACTTATAATTTTCTGGAACACCAGCTCCATAGAAGTGTTCTCTCAATGAGGTGAGATAGTCTTCTCGCCAAATTTTCTCCCAGCGTTCAATCACTTTATTAAGGTGTTTGAATTTACGTCTGAGTTGTTCAGGTTCGAAATAAGTAGGATCCTCTATGATTTCTTTATCATTCATGGGAGGAACAGGTTCGAGCCTTCTGCCATGTAGTAAATGAGATGGACTTAACACTTCTAAATTGTCCAGATCATCGGTAACATACGTTAAAGGTCTGTTGTTGACTCTATTTTCTATTTCAGTTACGACTGTACGAAATTCTTCTAAGTCGATTCTCTGACGATGAAGAGTCTTCCTTAAACAACGTTTCACAATGCCTATCATTCTTTCGTAAAATCCGCCGTGCCATGGGGATTTAGGAGGAATGAATCTCCAACGACAATTGCGTTGATTCAGCATCTGTTGTACTTCAGGCTGCTCAAAAATCTTGTTTATATAAGCAGCACCAGCAACAAAATTCGTTGCATTGTCTGATATCATCAGCCTGGGACATGCCCTTCTGGCTGCAAACCTTCTAAATAATTTGATGAAGGTTTCAGCAGACATATCAGTGGCTACTTCTAGATGTACTGCTCTAGTTGTAGCACAGGTGAACAAACAGATGTACACCTTTATAGGAACTTTGTCAACTGTTTTAGTTAAAATTATTGGTCCAGTGTAATCTACACCTGTCACCTCAAATGGAGTGACATGACATACTCTTTCAGAAGGGTATGGAGGTGGACCTGGATACTGACATACTCGCATATCATAATGTCGACAAGTAATACAGTCCCTGATTTGTTTCTTCACACTTTGTCGACCTTGAGGTATCCAGTAGGATTGACGTATATGACAAAGAGTGTCAGCTACACCACCATGTAACACGTTACTGTGGGCATTCTGAATAATCAGTCTTGTTAGCCAATGATTCTTGGGGATCAATACTGGATGTATTGTTTCCTTAGGTAGTGAAGAATTATGAATTCTTCCTCGACATCTTATAATTTTTCTGAGTCGAGATAAAGTCCTAAAGAATTAATCATATCAGGTTTCTTTGGTGATTTATCCTGAGTTTCCAGAAATCTATACTCTGTAGAGAAAACATCTTTCTGTATTAACTTTATCCAGTATTTAATGGGTTCAAGTAATTCATAATTAGGTTTTATAACTTTAATGAATTTAAAGACAAGAGCTGTAACTCTTAAGAGTTTACTCAAAGATGAGTATTTAGATCCATCAATGACTATTTCTTTTGTGTCTGTAGTGTTTAAACAGATTATTTCTTCGGTGTTCAAACAGACTCTTTCTTCTGTCAGCAGTACATGACCTTCCAGTTTCATATAGAGGTGTTCCTTTTACGGACTATTTTGCGGTCATTGCTACCCACCTTCGCACCCGTTGGCAACAACGCTGGTCTGACCTGCTGAATAACAAACTTCATTCTATTAAACCGGTTATAGGTTTCTGGCCTTCTTCTTGTCACCAATGTCGAGGTTGGGAGACTACCTCTCCGTCTTCGCATCGGCCACACTCGTCTTACTCACGGGTATCTCATGGAGAGGCTCCCTGCCCTCTCTTGAGCATTGTCAGGTTCCAGTGTCTGTTCGACATATCCTGTTGGACTGCCCACTCTATCAACGAGCACGCAGAATTTACCTCCAACGACGTCTTCGCTCTGCGGCCCTTTCTTTACCTTCCCTTCTTGCAGATGGACCCTCCTTTAATCCTGACTCTCTCATTGACTTTTGACAGAAACTGACTTACTACACAAACTCTGAAGATTATACCTCTAGCACCTCCTCAGTCCCTTCTACCTCGATCTTTTGCTACCCTCCACCCTGCACTATCCACCGTCATCTTGCACTCCATACCCTACTAATCGTCCATCTCCCTTTACAACCCACTCTCCCTGCATCCTACAAACCTGCAGCGCTGTATAACCCTGTGGTTTAGCGCTTCTATTTGATTATAATAATAATAATCTTCTGGCATAATGTAAGCTTTTGCTGTGGCCAGTTAGTTTCACTAGAGAGCCAGTTAGGTCCGTGGAGCCATAATTTATTATCCACAAAGTTCTTGAGTGGGACACCACGTGACAACATGTCAGCTGGGTTCTCTTGTGTAGAGACGTGGAGAAAGAGATAGTCTCTGCATCTCTCTTATTTCTGCTACTCTATTCTGTACATAGACCAACTTACTCTTATTATTTCTTAACCACTGGAGAACTGCTTCATTGTCACTCCAGATCACAGTTTTTTCAATAGTGAGATGATCAAGTACTTTGTTGAGATAGACAGCTAATTTTGTACCTATATAGAGTGCTGTCAGTTCCAATTGTGGTACTGTTCTGACCTTCAAGGGTGCAACCCTGGCCTTTGAAGTAATTAAAGTACTTCCGTCAGCGTTACTCATGTAAGCTACAGCGCCATAACCTCTGGTTGACGCATCACAGAACACATGTAATGTGTACTTGTTTCCCTCTTGACCTATTTCTCTGGGAAATTTAATTTGATGAAGTTGTTTAAACTCCTTGGGTATTTCATCCCATTCTTGACTCATTTCTAGAGGCAAGTTCTCATCCCAACCTATTTTGAGCTTCCATGCATCTTGCACAAGCATTTTACCTTTTATGGTAATTGGTGAGACGAGTCCTAGAGGATCAAAACATTGTGATACCTCTGACAGTAAACTACGTTTAGTGAGTGTACTGCTTGATTTATTGGTTATCCTTTTGAGACTCAAAGTGTCTTCCTGTGTATTCCAATTAAGTCCAAGCATGTTGTTGCATTCAGGAATTTCAGCTTCAGTGAAATCTTCTTTGTTAAGTTCCCTTAATTGATTGGAATTAGTATTCCACATCCTTAGAGGCATATTTGCTTCTTTCATCTCCTTGTTAGCTTCTCTGTATAAGGATTTCAAATCCTCTTCTTTATTCACTGTACCTTGAAGATTGTCCACATAGAAACTTTTCTTTAAGATTTCTTTGAAGGGACTTTCAGATTTCTTCAAATGTGTATTAAGAGTAGCTTCTAGTAAGAATGGAGAGGATGTTGCACCAAATAATACTGACTTGAAACGATAAGTTTTCACAGGACTTTGAGGATCATGTGGATTTTCTGGCCACAAGAATCGAGTATAATCTCTATCTATTTCTTGTAGTCCTACTCTTAAGAAAGCTTTGGAAATATCAGCCGTGTAGGCATATGGATTTGTGCGAAATTTCATAAGCACGTCTCCAAGCTTCTCAGTTAGTGAGGGTCCGGTCATCAGACAGTCATTAAGGCTTGCTACATCTTTATTTGCACGTGCGCTGCAATTGTATACAACACGTAGTGGAGTGGTTTCAGAATCTTTCCTGACTCCGTTGGTGCGGTAGATAATGAGCATCTTTCTTCAACTTATCTTCGACTATTTCCTCAATGAATTTATTGTCTAACTGTTCTTGTATGATATTATCATAGACAGTCAGCAGCTCTGGATTCTTCCTGAGCTCATGTATTTGTGCTTTCATTTGTCCGAAAGCCATGCGATAATTGCAAGGTAGATGTGGTGGATTTAATTTCCATGGTAACCTAACCCAATACTGTCCATCTTCATATTTGACAGTGTCCAAATATTGGTTATAAGTCTCAGACTCCTGTGGGCTTGGTTTATTTACATCTATACCTATCGCATCTAAATCCCACAACTTATCAACTGGTTCATTCATTTCTTCCAGTAATGATAATTTTGTTGTGGTACATGATCAGCAGTTATTCTTGTAACTAGTACATTTTCTACTGAATCAATTTCAGCTTCTTTCCGCTTTGAGGGAATTGGACCACATATCATATGGCTCCAGCTGTTTTCAGCAAGTGAACATCATGTTTACTTACTATATTTTCCACAAAACAGTGATAGTAATCACTTCCAATGATTAAATCAATTGGACTAATTGTGTCCGTCTGTATGTCAGGACAGGCTAACTTGACCTTGGCCGTTTCAGTGTTGCAACTGTATCTCTTATTCCCCGGATCTGCACTGACTTAGGCAAATCATCGACTACCACAGCTTCTACTGTCTTTTTCCTGTTACCTAGACCAACAGTGAATCTGGCTAGGTCATATTTCTGGTTACCAGAACTTTGGAAAAATCCAGCTATTTCTAACTGTATTTTGGCATGGGGTTGTTTATTCAGTTTTTGCAACACTGTTCGTCTTATGAAAGACCTTTGTGATCCTTGATCAAATAGTGTTAGCACCTTGGTTTTGTGTAATTTATGTGATAACTCTACTCGAGCTATTGGAAGAGCAGTCGATTTAGACTTATCTCTCACATTTAATGCTGCTGTTTGTTGACTTCCTGACTCTGTGGAAGTCGGTTGTTCAGCATAAGTGCTTGGGCATAATGCTGTGTGATGCATTCCCTTGCATTTAAAACACTTCTTCAGTGAGCATTTACCTCCCTTGTGTTCACTTAAACACTTAGTGCACCTTTTCAGCTGTTGAGCACGTTGTTTCCGTGCCTCCATTGTTGTGTATTGAATGCAATACTGTGCCCAATGTGTTCCATCACAAAGTACACATTTTGGAGTACGTTTATGTGTGACAGTCTGTTTACTGTCTGTTGTGTTCACAGCTTGATAAGTGCCTACATGGGTTTTCCCATTATGTGGTTTAGTGGGAGTAGGTACACTCCTTTTGTACTGAGTTGAAGGTTTATTATCCACAACAGGATTGTTGGATTTCTCATCTTGTCTCGTTGCTTGCATGCATGAGACTATTGTTTGTAAACCCTTGCTAATTTCTTCACAAGTGAAATAGCGTTTATTGAACATAATATTTAAACGTTCAATGGTTTGTGTTGACAGTTTATCTTGTATAATACCACTGATAAACCAATCACATTGCCTTAGATCATATTTAACTCCTAGAGTTCTGAGACTATTGTCTAATGTGATCCTAAATGACTGTAAGTCTGAAAGACAATGTTTGGGTGGTTTCAAGCTTGATATTAAGACTGCATGTCTAACCCTGGATTTGTCAGCATCAAGATAATTATCTGCTAAGACACGTAAGGCTAGAGCATAATTGCCTTTGACCACCGGAAATGATTTAATCAGTTCATAGGGTTCACCTTTCACGAGATATCTGAGATAATTGAACTTAGCTATCTCATCTATGTCAGTACGTGAATTCACTAAAAATTAAATCCACTAATGAACTCTTCATAATCATTACCTTCAAAAATAGGCATAGCCAATTTGGGAAGAGTAGGTAAGGTAACACCAGGGTGGCAGGTGTGTGGACAGGTGTGGAGACAGGTGTCTGCTGACCACTGGCTGTAGGTCTCTGTGACAAAGTTTTGCGGCAGATAGCCTGTATTCCTGTCCACCTTAATTGTTGTCCACTAAAGGCATCCAAGACACTTTTAATTTCTTCCTCTGTCGGGTTGGAATCTAGAAATTCCTTTTCGTATATCTCGTAGCCTGAATTAATGATTTCCAGACGTTTATTAAATAATTGAGATTTAATTTCCAACTGATCATAGTCTATATTTGTGTCTTGGGTTAAACCTATACAGACTGAAATTAATTGCTCCAATTGAGTAATTTTCGTCTGTAACGTGCTGAATTTTGTGGTTAATGACGACATTTTGCTAGTATAATGACTAACAGCACACTTAGAGTGTTGAAAAACTCCAGCTGAGTTTGTTTTGACTGCGTCAGCACACTACTGACCCACTAACCGTGTCTTTCAAGGTCAGTGGCCTTGAGGTGCAGAGTACATATGGACGAAACAACACGCTGTTTGTTTATGTCCTGAATTGCTGTCTCAGCTAAACTGAGTCTCACTGACGTCACTTCACACATGAAAATATTACTGTATATACATTACACATATATATTCAATGTTTATATACATACATATATCACTGTTACAATGTTAATTAATATGAAAGTTTAAACTTAATATCACTTCCTATATATTATATAAGAGACAAACATAATACACAGTTTCTTCTCTTAATTTGTGTCTATAAACATTATAAACACTGTGTGTATATATAAACTGTTTATACTATACACATTCACAGACCAGCCGTGTGCCAGTCAATCTGCTTCTCTGCTGACTTAAGCAG